>JAGFPH010006080.1:20632-32857 GCA_018207615.1 Philaenus spumarius | reverse complement strand
ATATATATATATGTATATATATATATATATATATATATATATATATATATATATGTATATATGTGTTCGCACTCTAGCGGTCGCATTTTAAGTCCGATTTGGTCCAAATTTGGTACACGTGTTGGTTGTGTAAGTGGCTCGGACGAGTTCGTTAGCCAAAAAAATCCAACAACCGGAAGTAAGTTTTTTGACCGGAAGTAACTATTTTTTGAGATTTTTACTAGGAGAATGAATTTTTTTTAGAGTTTTTTCTACAAATATACATGCAAGATGTTATTCTGCACATTTTGTTTTTTTACGTGACCTTATAGCTCGCTTGGTTCCCCCAAAATCGATCAAAACGTGAAATACCATAGAAGTACCCGATTCATAGAAAATGTGGTGGATTCTACCGTGGGGCTGGCGTGCGAAGCACGCAATGCTTTGTGTGTTGAAAATACCCCTAATACGAGGTTTGGCGTGCGAAGCACGCAATGCATTGTGTATTGAAGACAATCCCAATATGTGGAATGGCGTGCGAAGCACGCAATGCTTTGTGTATTGAAGACAATCCCAATATGTGGAATGGCGTGCGAAGCACGCAATGCATTGTGTATTGAAGACAATCCCAATATGTGGAATGGCGTGCGAAGCACGCAATGCTTTGTGTATTGAAGACAATCCCAACATGTGGAATGGCGTGCGAAGCACGCAATGCTTTGTGTATTGAAGACAATCCCAATATGTGGAATGGCGTGCGAAGCACGCAATGCTTTGTGTATTGAAGACAATCCCAATATGTGAAATGGCGTGCGAAGCACGCAATGCATTGTGTATTGAAGACAATCCCAACATGTGGAATGGCGTGCGAAGCACGCAATGCTTTGTGTATTGAAGACAATCCCAACATGTGGAATGGCGTGCGAAGCACGCAATGCTTTGTGTATTGAAGACAATCCCAATATGTGGAATGGCGTGCGAACCATTTTGCAGCTATTCAGCACCGTCGCGAATAGACCTATTTCCCAAATTGTTGGTCGAAACCCTAAAATATCGGTCTATAAACTTAATTTTGGAAATTTGCTCAACTCACGTCAGCGGTTCAGCTGCGTGGTCGAATTATTATTTATATTAATGATTTGTATGACAGCTTTTATAGACGACTATGCACACACTGGATAGTGTAATAATTAATATGTCTAAGCTCAGACAGCTATGGTTTTTAAAACAATACTTACTAATGAATTTAAAAAGCTTAACTTTATAATTAACTAGGGGAGACCCCTGCGTGCTCCGCACGCCAACCCCCAACGGAACTTTCTAAAAAAATATGTTATGTTTTATTTATAATAAAGGTGTAATATTAATAATAACCTCAAAACTAAGATGGTAAATAATGTTAAATGTTCAAACCAAATTATTTCTTATATTTTATAACAGCAGTTAATAATAGTTAAAAGAACCAGCTAAGCTCAGGTCTACACTTTAAAACCCTAACCTAAAAGCTAGAAATACAAAAATAATTGCTTCAAATTTTGAAATCAGCTGTTAATGGAAATATTAAAGCAAACATCTATATTATCTGTTATTTTATTCAATTGGTTGCTATGGTAATAAATGTAAATACATGTGTTGGTTTATCATTCCAGGCCTAACCTAAGATTTTTTCCAACTAAATTTTCAAATATTAAAATAAAAAAAGGTTTTTACCAAAATGAGTTATAGCCTATGTTACTCAGGGATAGTGTAGCTTTTTATTAGTAATACTGTTTTTTCAATCGGTTCAGTAGCGCCAGAGATTACCCCCTACATACAAACAAACAAACAAACAAACAAACTTTACCTCTTTATAATATTAGTATAGATTGTTTGTTTCGAAGGAAACAAGTCATCGATGCAAGATCATCTGTAACACCGTTGGCATTATTCTGCAGTTTTCTTAATTAGCTGCTATTGTCGCGGATTAGAATTTTAACGAAGTCAGATGTTTGGGAATTCTATTATCGAATTTCTTTAAGAAAGATGAGTTATTGTAGGGACTTTTATGGTGGGACTTCTAAAGTCGGGAGTGGTCAATGATCCTTATACACGCTTTGCAGTGTCATTAAAAAGTTTATATTATTTGTGTTTGCACTCTAACGGCTACATTTACGTCCTATTTGGCCCAAAATTATTACACGCGTTGGTTTCCTAAGTCGCTGGGATGAGTTTGTTAGCCAAAAACATCCTACAACCGGAAGCACGGATTTTGAATTGAAGTAACATTTTGTTGAGATTTTTCGTAGGCTACAAGAATGGAAAAACGTCTTTGGAGTTTAACAAAAATTAATATTCACTTTTAAATCTACGTTTAAATGCAAACTCGTAAAACAGTCCATAATCCGATGCCGCAATGTCGAGATGCAAACTCATCGCGAGTTCGTCCGCTGCGAGCGAAGCGAAGCAGTCCATAGTCCGAGGCCGCGAGGACTTTCCTCAGTGAGGAGAACGATGCATTTTGTGATCGGATTGAAATTCGCTCAATGTATATTTTGTACGTTTTGATCGATTGGAGAACCAAGCGAGCTATAAGGTCGCGTCAAAAAAACCAAAATGTGCAGAATAACACCCTACATTTATATTTGTAGAAAAAACTCTAAAAAAAATTAATTCTCGTAGGAAAAATCTCAAAAAATGTTACTTCCTGTCAAAAAAAAAACGTGCTCCGGTTGTTGGATTTTTTTTGGCGTTCTAACGAACTCCTCCGAGCGAAGTAGACAACCAACATGTGTATACACACATATATATATATATATGATTTTTAATGACACACCAAAACGTGTTCTGGAGACCATGATCGGTGCTCATTTACTACTCCCGACCTTAGGTCTCATGAAAAGGGTCACCGCAATAGCTCCTATGAAAATTCGCTACTAAAGAAGATCGATTCTGTAAAACCTGCCAAGACGTCACTAAATACACGATGTTACTCAAATCATTAATATAAATATTAAAGAAGATATAGTCTATCACTGATCCTTGGGGTACTCCATGGCGTACATACAAGTATAGCGGTTCCACTTTATAAACGATTATAAATATTTGTCTTTGTTCCATTCGATACGGTTAAAGGCACGTGATCCTTGCATTTGTCAACAATTGTAAAACTATATCGACACCAGTAGTAACACTCGTGGCTTGTTCTATGAATAATTAAACATATCGATTACATTGGCAACAGTCGAGTCGTCACCTTGTAAATGGATAAACGGAATCGACAAATCTACATTTACTAGCTGTCACGATCCGGCTTTGCACGGATACATAAATCAAAGTTAAATGTATATTAAAAATAAAATATATTATATCAATAAATATATTACACTATGTATTTATTTTGTGGATTTTTAGTAACGTTGACCTGCCATAAACCTCCCCTAAAATTTCAAATTTTTTAAAACCCTTTCTTAGCAAGCACCATATCTTTTTTGGACGAAGCTACATACAAATTTCATTCTAATCCGTTCGGTGGTTTTTTTAGTAACTTTGACCCCCTAACCTCCCCTCAAATTTTGAATTTTTTTTAAAACCTTTCTTAGAGAGGACCTATGACCCTAGAAGAAGCTAAAAACCAAATTTCATTCAAATCCGTTCAGTAGTTTTAGAGAAATCGTGATTTAGAAACTTCACCTCCCCCCCCCCCAAACCCCTCCCTAAGATTTCGAATTTTTTGAAAACCTTTCTTAGAGAGCACTTACAGCTTTAGAGGTAGCTACATACCAAATTTCTACCCTAAAATTTCGAATTTTTTGAAAACCTTTCTTAGAGAGCACCTATGGCCCTAGAGAAAGCTACATACCAAATTTCATTCCAATCCGTTCAGTAGCTTTAGAGAAATCGTGATTTAGTAACTTTGACCCCTCAAAAAAAAAACCTAAAATTTCGAACTTTTTTTAAACATTTCTTAGTGAGCACCTATGGCCCTAGAGGAAGCTAAATACCAAATTTTTGTTACAATCCGTTCAGTGGTTTTTGAGAAATCGTGATCAGTGAGTCTGTGGATTTGGCTTTTATTAATATACTAGTGGATCCAGCAATGCTTCGCTATTGCTTGATTTAATTTAAATGGTAGTTATTCCATTTCATTACATTGACTTAAGTAATCGAATTGCAAAATGGTTTTTATACCACTTAAAAATATACTACACAAGTTTATATTTTGTAAACCTTTAGGCCTACAGATAATACAGTAATCCTTTTGTTTGCTTTTACCAAATCTTAAAAAAACTGATAGTTGTGAAGAATTTTGTAAAAACCTGATTTTAAATTAGCCCAATTGGTTCCAAATCAACGTGTTTTGATTCATTGTAGGCCTAACCTACAATAAATATGTTCAGTTTTTGATTCAAATTATCTAATTTATATAGCCTGTAATATGTAACAACCAGTGATTGAATTAAATTAAAATATAGTAAGCATTAGTTGATTTTTGTTTTTGTTTGCTTTAAGTTGGTCAATCTAACCTAAAAAAGCTTTTGGTTATGAAGAATAATAAACTGATAAGTAAAGTTGCTATGGTAATGAATGTAAACAAACGTGACGTGTTGCCAAGCTTTTTATATGAACAGCTGTTTTTGTGCTATGGTCTTGAGTCCATACAAAAGAAGCGGTTTAGTTTTTCCAAATTCGAAACTATTTCGGGAAACTTTTCAAATTTTTCTTTATATAAAAACCTAGTTCGGACTATTACGAACATTTTAAAACAATAAATAGCCAGATTGGTTCAGCCGTTCTGAAGTGATGCGCTTACAAAGGAACAGCAATTCATTTTTATTATATAGATATAAAGTTCACCTGCGTGATCGAATTAAAAAAAAATACAGTAGAACAAAATAGTTGGTTACTGCAAAGCCTCAGCATCTGGTGGAACAATATGCTACAGCCATATCATATCTTCGACAGCAACATCGACTTTCATTCCACATTTCACCAGGCACATTATTTATGGCTGCTTTTCCCCAGTGGACATTTAAAAGTAGAACATCAAAGCGGCCGCAATTAAATAATCTTTTGACAGCTCCTCGACGTGTACTTGGAGGTAGGCCAAGCAGTTGCGTAATTTGGCGCAGTTATATGATTACATAACTGGTTACAATCAGTACCTGGGATGAGTAGGCACTTTCAGCGGGGTATGAGTTGCATATTGTCGTATCGTACACGTAGCGGAAGCTTTGTAAATGTGTCAACTCAATAAAACTTTATGGGCGATGCATGTAATAAACGAGTCGGTAAAAAATAAACTCTACAAAAACCTTACACTGATTTTGTTTTTAGCGAAATAATCCATTCATTCGAAAACAAATTTCGTTATTGTGTGCCTTTTTTTTGACCTTTTTGTTTGAGACAAAACGAGCTGAAACTGGTCCAAGAAATGTTTTTGTTTCATCACTGTTTAAAACAGATTGGCTGTGTTCAAACGTTACCTTGGTCTAATGACATGTAGGAGGCGGAAACGAAAACCACTTCACCAACCAGATTAACTTATTTCTTTAAAAATCTCATTTTTATTCATAATTAGGGGAGACCCCTGCGTGCTCCAAACGCCAACCCCGTTGGAACTTTCCATACACATAATTATGTTTTTTTTTTAAAGTTATACTTCTTTGCGCAGTTGTAATCGGAATGGGGTGTCGGTCGAGAAACCGCGTCACACGTTAGAGTAAAATCCGAAAAGTGCCTTTTTATACCTTTTCTCTACAAGAGATACCTCAAGAGTCTTGGTGGTGAGTGGTTAACGCACTCGACTTCCACACTAGAATCCCTGGTTCGATCCCCGGCTGGGAAATTTTTTTTCCAAAAATTATAAGAAAGTATACGAATATACGAACGGCCAAAGAAGTTTAACTTCCACCGTCTGGTCCGACGCAGACCCAATTTTTTTTTAATAATTAAGTTATAGGATTATTAACAACCCCAAAGCTAAGATGAAATAGTGCTAAATGTCCAAATCAAATTATTTCGGATATTTTATAACAGCAGTTATAATGGGCTGCTGTAGTGGCGGCCATATTAAACTTTTATCCCATAAAGAGCAATGTTAAATTTAAAACCATTTTAAAACGTTTTTAGTTCGGTTTCCGTCATGTCTGTCTGTCTGTCCGGGTGGAACTTTGCAATCGAGTTTAAACTAACTTCCCGATGAGCTAGAGGCTTGAAATTTTAAATATAGATCAGCACTGGATGACAATACAATATTCAATCGGAGTTCGGTTTCCGTCGTGCCTGTCTGTACACATTTTGTATGTACCAAGTTTGGACTTTTTTCTTTACATAATAAAAAATGTATAATTAAAAGTGAATCGCAACTCGGATGCCCAATTTTTTAAAGAATATTCAGGGTTTTTTCAGCACTCAATTACAAAAGATGGATTTATTGACCGAGCGAAGCGAGGTCTCCGTTTTAGCTCGACCGTTCGGCATTTCGTCTGTGTTCTGTCGGTCTGTCTGTCTCACGATTACGGCCAAACGCCCTGAACGATTTTGATGATTTTTTGCATGAATGTTCCTTATTAATAGTCCAAGCCATGTATATATACGGTTTTTTCCATTTTTCATTTTTAACTTCTTAAATAAAATAAAAATGGCGGACGGACCGTTTCTCTCAGTGTAAGCTTTTTTCCAAAGCCAGTTTGTGGCTTAACCGTAAGTCGAATTTGAGTACTAATATGATTTTGCGAGTAGCAAATATGATTTTCAACAAAATTGTATTCTTGATTTTTTTCCGTATCTCTAACGGTAAGCTCACAAAATGGCCGTAAACTTCAAATTTGTTAAACATCGTCCAAGTTTTTGTATTTCAACCATGCTTTTATACGTTTATTCTAAACCAATTCAAAAGTGTTCCATAGCTTTTTTGTAGATAAAGGTTCAAAGAACTCATATATGCCAGTAAAAAAAATATATGCCAGAAATAAAAATAATTGAAGTAAAATTAACAAAGTTATTCGTTCAAGAAACAAGCATGTTCAGTAACGAAAGGAAAAGTTCAACTTTAGGCCTACATAAAAAGTAGTAAAAATTGTTTGTAATTTTTTCCATTATTGTAAAACGTTTCGTAAATGGAACTGTATAAAAATATTGATCAATTTGAAATTTCTTATTTTGAAAACACCAGTTTTTATGTTCCTACTACAAGACTGTTAACAAAACTAGGCCTGTTTTGAATAGTAATTTTGGAATATATCTTTTGCTAAAAAATTACGTATTACTATAAGAAAGTGTAGAGGGTAAATCACAGAATTGAACTGAATACTTGTAAATTATTATTTTATAAAAATATTTGACTTAGCTTTACGAGAATTACAAAATGAGATGAAACAAATGAAATCTCGCGGCGATAAAGGACATACAAAAAATGACCGTTGGACAGCGTGGGAAGTGTTGGTACATGGGTTGATTACTATCACGACGCTTTAACATCGTTTTTTTCATTATTTCCAATATTGAAATATGATATGGAACTGTACATAAATTGTTAAGTTTTAGTTATTTAAGTATGTAAATATTAAATTATGTAAAAATTAAATTATTATTCTATGTTTTCCCTCAATAACGCGATATTTTTAGCTACCTTACGCATTATTAACCTAAATAAAACACAATACCCCATAAAAGAAAATCTTTAGCAGTTAAATCTCAAGTTAAGAAAAAAACGAGAACTAGAAAGCCCGGAATCGAGGGAATTGCAAAATAATGTTTCACTGGCTAAACCTCCTGCTTACTTCCTTACTGGCGCACTATTTTTAACCTAAGCTCAAAACCACATTTGTTATTTCAACGAGCGAGGTCTACTGTTCACAGAACTACTAGTAAATTGGTTTTAAATGAGGCAATGTCAAAGCGCTCAGCTGCAAGAAATTGCACTGTTTAGATGCAGCTATAGAGTGAAGCGGTGGTGTCGCCAGCTGGTTTCTCTTTTACTGGAGCAGTCCCTTAAAAGAACTAGCAAAGCTCAGGTCTACACTTTAATAAAAACCTAACCTAAAACTTACAAATACAAAATAATTGCTTCAAAGTTTGAAATCAGCTGTTAATGGAAATATTAAAGCAAGCAGCTGATTTTTGTGTCAGCAATGAACATATTTATTTATTATTTAGTATGGCGCTTCCAGTATGCGTACAATATTTAGTATATTTTTTGTTGTTTTTATGTTCAGTAGATGGTGCTGTTTTTCAAAAAGTATATAAAAACATGCTTGTGGGTCGCTATTCCATTATAATTATTATTTAATTTTAATGGTAGAAATCCCATTTTATTACTTTTACCAAATGTGTAGGCTACATGGTTTTTTATTATCACTTAAGAATAATACTACACAATTTTAACCTTTATAGTTTGTAGAAAGTTTGAGCAATTTATATTTATTGTGTAGGGATAGCAACCCCATTTCAAACCCTTAGGCAGTAGTAATTGTGATGTTTAAGCACTCCTGGCATTAATATGTATAAACTGTGGAATTTTTATTGAAATCGGTCGAATAGTTTTTGAGTCTAAAGAGGGCAAGGAAACAAACATTAATTTTGATATATAGATTTACTTATTTTATTCGTATACATTAAAAAGTGGCAAGGAAAACCACAAAAGAATTGTTAGAGAAATGTGTATGTTAATGGTCCTTTTTAGCCAAAGGAAAAGTTTCATGGCCTCTATAATAAAAAAACAATTTGACATTATTTTGTGTTACTTACTTGGATGTTTTACGCTTAGACGGTCAAGGAAAGGTGTTGCTCGTTGATTTGGTAAAGTACCAGATAGTGAGTAACTCGTCTGCCTAGTGGGAGAGTGCGTTTGATATTTTTATATTCATTGCTATAAATAATAATCAGATGCTAATTTTATGTCTATAACTGTAGGACGAAACTTATACTCTGTATAATTTGTCGTACAGATAAATAAATATATAATTTTTATTTATCGTTTACAAATTAATTTAAACATCGGAATCCTTAAACGCATCTTGATCTGCACATGTGAAATATAGAACTGTCATTATCTTAGTGATAAACAATTGTCGCTATCTTAAATAAGTAGGTCTTAGATAAACGGTACAAATAAACATTACAAGAAGGCATGCATTGCTGATAAGGTGTGTAGTGGGAAAGTGTGGTGTAATTCACACCGAACTGATAAACCTTGTAATTCTGACAGTTTACGTCATCACAATTACTGTATTTAGTGTTTACTGATTCTGTTATTGCAATCTTAATTTGAACCATAAATTATCATAGACCAGCTAGCTTACTATAGGTTTGTAAACGTAGTACTACAGTACGGAACTGGTTCAGGCCGGTGTAGAAAAGACTGTTTCACAACAAGACTGGTATCGACAATCAAAGAGATTGATGAATAAATCTGGTTACAGGGAATCATGAGTGTGGTGGCATATATTTTTACGGGATACGGTACTGCCATCTCGCGATTACGGGCCGATGATCATCGATATGGACTTAAGAAAACACCCGTAATTTATGTTGCATGTTGGAAGAAATTCAAGGACCCTTTATAACCTTCTCGATATGTTAAGGTGTTTTAGAAAAATGGACAGTGAATTTATTTTCCTGTAAGAGGGAAAGTCCCTATGAGGAGACAAATTTATTTTTAGCGAATTTTCATACAAAAGATGACTGCAGTGACTCTTATGACGAGACCTAGGATCGGGAGTGTTCAATGATCATGCTCCTCAGAACCGTTTGGGGTCTCATTCAAAATGTTATAGGTATCTATACTAACATTATAAAGAGAGTACCAGGAGACCGAGCTAAAGCTCGATTATAAGCAGGGCTATGATTTCAATAATAAATATTTGATTATTGAGTTTTGAGGTTAGGCCTATAACATTAAACAACTAAATAAAGGGTATATACAACATTAGGCTTACCTGTAATAAAAATACAGTTTAAAGGATTAACCATAATCTCAACGCTATGCCTCAGAAATAAGTCAGGCCTAAATTAAAGTTTAATATTTCAATATTGATTTAGGCCTAGGGCCTAGTTCGCTCATGTCAATAACTATTATTGCAAATTTCCGTGAACATCGTTTAGGTTAGGCCTATAACATTAAACAACTAAATAAAGGGTATGTTTATTTAGCAGAAGTATTCGTTGCCATGGTAACTATAAATAGATACAACATTAGGCTTACCTCTAATAAAATATACAGTTTAAAAGAAAGCAGATGATTATTGTAATGGCATTGAAAACATTTGCATCAGCTGTGCTTTGTATTGTTTAAAATGGACAAATTTCACTTTTTAATTTAATAAAAAGACGTAGAAAACGAATTTTCCCAGACTGGTGACCATTTCCAATCGATTTCTCGTGGCCAAAAGCCCCATATAAAATCAAAAAATGAAAAATCCTTAGACGGAGATTCCAGATCCATTTAGCAGACAAACAATTATCTCTCGCTTTAGAAGATAAGATATAACAGTTGTTTGTTTGTTTATATGTAGAAGGTACTCTGAAACTACTGAACCGATTTAAAAAATAATTTTACTAATAAAAAGCAGCACTATTCCTGAGTAACATAGGCTAGAATTAATTTTGATTTAAGGGTTGAAACAACCCCTAAAACAATAAATGTTAGTTGTTACACTTTCCTTAAAGCTAGAGAGCTGAAATTTTGTACATTTATTTCTTACAAGATATATAGAAAAAGTAAACTAGATTTGCATTTTGTCGCGTGCTGCTAAGGGGTGAAAATGTGATAACAACCCCTAAAACAGTACAAATTAATTGTTATATTTACCTTAAAGTTAGTGAGCTGAAAATTTGTACATTTATTTCTTACAAGATATATAGAAAAAGTAAACTAGATTTGCATTTTGTCGCGTGCTGCTAAGGGGTGAAAATGTGATAACAACCCCTAAAGTTAGTGAGCTGAAAATTTGTACATTTATTTCTTACAACATACATAAAAAAGTATCATAGACTTACATTTTGTCGTGAGCTGCTTAGGGGTTAAAATGTAGTAACAACTCCTATAAAAATACAGCTAGTAAATAAACCCTTAATAAATTAATGATTTAAAAAATAATAAACCACTATGTTACATCCTAATAAAAAATAAAAAAGACATAATATTAGAATTAAATAGCCCTCTATTATGTATAAATTATGTATTTCGCCCAACGGCTAGTAAAAATGTTGTAGTGTTTTTAAAAAAATGTCCCATAGACAACTTTTTTATAAACTTTCTCCGATTTTCACATATAGGTATCAAACGAAAGATTTTATCGAGTACTTTAAGAAAATATAAAAAATAATCAAAAAAAGTTCATGTGGCGCCACCTATATCTATATTTATATATTATTTTGCTATTTTTTGCACTAGCAAAGTTAGAGAAACGCCTACGCACCTTATTCTACCACAATAACGTTAAAATAAATTGTCAACCGTATCAAATATTTACAATCGTTTATAAAGTGGAACCGCTATATTTGTATGTACGCCATGGAGTCCCCCAAGGATCAGTGAGAGACTCTATCTTCTTTAATATTTATATTAATGATTTAAGTAACATTGTGTATTTAGTGATGCCTTGACAGCTTTTACAGAATCCCTCTTCTTTATTAGCGGAGCCCTCTAGTATGTATATATGTTTTTGCACTATAAAGACCGCATTTTACGTCCAATTGGTTCCAAATTTGGTACACACATTGGTTTTCTAAGTCGTTAGCCAAAACTTTTATTCAGTGCGCCGCATGACTCCCGCTTGAAGAATACTTCTTTTCTGGACATGTGTTCAATGAGGGGCTTTTTGGGTTCAGCCAACCCGAAATTTTGCAGTACACAAAATTAAAGTGTTAAAATGTTTTGTATTAACATTTTTTATATAGTTTGTAAAATGTAGTTTATTATTAGCGAATTTCTGTAGAAAAGATGAACTATTGCAGTGACGCTTACGACGATACCTATAAGGTCGTTTATGATGATCACCGATCTTGGTCCCTAGAACACGTTTTTGGGTGTCATTAAAAATGGTATATGTGTGTACACTATAACGGCCTTTTTACGTCCGATTTGGTACAAACGTTGGTTTTCTAAGTCGTTAGCAAAAAATACAGGAAGTAACCATTTTTTAAGATTTTTCGTGCTAGAATGAAACGTTTTTGGGTTTTATCTAAAATATAAACACAGGAGATTATTCTACACATTTTGTTTTTTTACAAGACCTTCGTAAAATACCATAGTACAGTAGAATA
>JAGFPH010006079.1:63516-84889 GCA_018207615.1 Philaenus spumarius | reverse complement strand
AAGTGAACTATTTTAACACAACTTACAAAATGAGGAAGCACAAAGTCCATTTCAGAGGTATTACCAAGTAAACTATTTTAAAACAACTTACGAAATGAGGAAGCACAATGCCCATTTCAGAGCTATTACCAAGTAAACTATATGCTCTGTTTATATACTCTGTTTACGCTTGAATATTGGTTTTGTACACTTTTAGTTTTCCTAATTAAAAAATATTGTTTTTTTAAAATGGCCTAGTTGTCATAATATTGCAGTAAAAACAGCTGTTTTATTAGTCTGGCTAGACTAAAGCTGGCCATACACGGTCCGATTTGTAGTCCGATTCAATGTCCGATGTCCGATGTAGGATCCGATGTAGGAGCGTGAATGGGCTTGATGGACGACGAGAGTTGGATAATCGTACAAATCGGAATCCCAGATCAGACTACAAGATGATCCGACTTCCAACTTCCGACGGAGTCGGACTGTGAATGGGGTGATCGTCCGATTGTCATTTCAAACTTTCTCCTTGTTGATGTTTGATCTTCCCTTTTCCCCTATACTTTGTACATTTTTACTTCTATAATAATGAATAATAAAGGGTTTTTGGAATTTATTGAATTGTACCGGGAGAATATTTGTTTGTGAACACAAGTGATGCAATTTATGCAAACTGACATGTTTTTAAGCATCTTCGCGTCACAATACCGTAGTTCAAAAATCATTTCTTAACCTATTGAAAAACATAGGTGAATGTTTACTACACACTAAAAAAAAAATAGGCAGTTGTCTACTATATTTAAAAATATAGGTGACTGTTTAGTATACTGAAAAATGTAGGCGATTGAAAGTATACTGACAAAATATAGTAGATTGGTTAGTATAATGAAAAAATAAAGGTGATTATTTAGTAAACTGAAAAAATATTGGCGATTGTCTACTACGGTATATTGAAAAATGTAGGCGATTGTCTACTATACTGAAAATATATAGGCTAGTTATTGTTTTCTATACTGAAAAAAATATAAGCGGTTGTCTACTATATTTAAAAAAAATAAGTGATTGTAAGTATACTGACAAAATATAGGGAATTGTTTAGTCTAATTATTTGCATATAGTAATTGCTGTAGCCTACATTTTTATACAACTACCACTATGTAGGCCTACAAGGAAAGACGACTGAATTGGAATGATTTCTTGTCGTGGAGTTGAAAATTTGAGAACGTTTTGAATAATGTAAATCAATGTGTATATTTTTTATTTATTACTAGGGATACCCCAGCGTGCTCCGCACGCCAACCCTGTTGGAACTTTCTATACACATAATTATGTTATATGTTCTTTATAATAAAGATGTAGGATTAATAATAACCTCAAAAATAAGATCGTAAATGTCCAAAATGAAATTATTTTTTATTATAACATCAGTTATAAATAATAAAGGTTAAAAGAACCAGCAATGCTCAGGTCTACATTTTAGTAAAATCCTAACCTAAAATTTAGAAAAGTAAATAATGGATTCAAAGTTTAAAATCAGCTGTTAATGGAATTATTATTAATGGAAACGTTAGTTGGATCGTAATTTGGATGGTAAGTTGGATCGTGAGTGGTGAAACGCATCCAACTTGCAGTCCAACTCGGTCGTCCTACAAATCGGACCGTGTATGGCTAGCTTAAGTCATTGTAAAGAAGTCCAACAATGTTCCGTACATCTGCTGATTAGAACTATAAGCTTGAATAGAGTACAGACTTTTAAATTACTAGTAATAAGGTACGTTTTCACGTCACATTAATAGTCATAACATTTTGACATCGTGAGAGTGCGTCATAACATTAGCGTAGTGTTTATAATGTTGTGAAATTTGTATTCATTTAAACAACAAGTTGAAAATATCAGCCACATGAAATATCCTTGACACTAGCTAAAAACTACGTTTGATTGTGACCTTAGATTAGGCGCCACCATTTAGTTTATATTACGACAGATGCCGTGGCTATGCCTCAAAACGAACCCAAATTAGTCTTACGACTTTTGGGTTGTGTTAACTTTTTAGCCAACCTACTGCACTATTATTTGAGTTATACAAAATGAACAATATCTATTCAAATTATGTGTACGGGCTGTACGTAGTTATTTCTTTGACTACGTTTCTACAATATTACAAGTAATGTTATCTTTTTCAAAGCTAAATAATTCGTCAACTCGGTAGATGAAAAAGATCTTCCCCTGTCAGAATGTATATAACAAGGTGTACCTAATGTTAGATTTTCTAGACATCTTATTATCGTAATTGACGTTATATCTTTACAAGGATATGAAAAAGGAAAACGTGAATACTCATCAACTATGTTCAAAAGGTGCCGACTTTGACTAGATGGTAGTAATGGTCCTTTGAAGTCAATGCTAAGTCGTTCGAAAGGGGATGCTACTTTAATTAATTAATTTTTAATCTTAAGGAAACGTAGTTTAAACTCTGCAGAAATTGGACACAAAGAGTACATCTTCTTTATTTCTTCTAGAGAACTAGGCAAATTTTTGCTTTTTACCCAATGATTCATGCGAGTTATGCCAGGGTGACAGAGTATCTGAAAAAGTAATGCTGCAGACCCGTGAAAGCTTATTTGCTGTTACATTGCCTTTTATAATCCAAAATGAGATCTAAAACAGTATTTGTGCAGCATCCAACAAACTGTTACAAATTGTTACGAAAGCTTGAATAAACAAAAACAAAAATTCATTACCATATCAAAATACTTTTTATGTGGTTCAACAACCATACGACCAATTTGTACGAAATAAATTGACACAATTACAAAACTTTTGTTTAATCATACAAAATACAACTGCGTGAGTAAATTACATTGGTACAAAAATAACACAAATTTATCTTTGAAGTTATCCAAGATAGCCTACCGTCGTTGTTACGATGCTTTGTAAAAGTCTGTTAAGTAACCGTTTGATGATTGACGGAAGTGAAGCTCGATTGTCAGAAGTAGAATAATGGACGTCCTCAATGACGTCCTCTGTTGAGAAAAGGCAGAAGTAAATTGGAAAGCCTCAGTCGTGATCTAAAACAATAAACAATACTCTAAACATTAGCACAATTTGTTCGCTTATAAAAGTATGCACAAAGTGTGATAAATTTGACGATTTGTGGGAAAAACAATCAAAATCAATTTGTTGGATAAGTTGATATTCAAGGCCAACAAAATTGAATAGATTTTTTGTCGTTTAAATCATTTTTTGTTCAGTAGTTAAGTTGTTCAATAAGGAGGCATTTTATATTTGCTAACGCAACATATATAAATAGCAGTTAATTACTTGACAATTTTATACTATAATGAATGGTAGAAAAGTAAACGAAATCAAATTAAAAAATACACCAACATTATTTCTTTTGTTCTCCCTCTTGAGCTTCGATTCGTCTTAGTTTGTTTAGTACATCACCACCAGTGTTTCTTTTTACTGCCACTAAGCGACTGAATATTACTGACACTCATAAACAAACACAAGAATATTTTATATATACATACATACAAACTTCAAAAATAAAACTTCAGAACTTGCTATAAATAACCACTAGTGTGAAATCTGCACAAAATGTTAATAGTGTAGGTTCTAACCTAGATTCCCCAGACTCTACATTGATTGTTTCTATATAAATACACAATTTTTTTTCTGTGTTTATAGCTTGCGTCCTTGTTTCAAATGTCCTGCTGTGGGTACTGCAGGGGTCATTTCACAAAAGTATGCAGATCAATCATTTCAAATAAAACTAACAACAAACAAATTATTTACACTGCATCTATAAATACTGTCTTTTCCTAAACACACAGCAGCAGCTATCAATTGTTTGTCCAAAACCACTGTTTGTATTTATATAAATTGCTTAAACATTACTGATGTCATTGATAGCCTACAGGTAGTACAACTGAAAAAGTAGCCTGTCCAACAAACGTATTATCTCAACCTCACTTCGGTACTCTATATATAGTTCGTCAGTTTTAGCATGGACTTTACGATGCGCTGGCGGGAGGAAAGAATATAGGCAAGTGGGGACGCCGTCCGCTGGAGGGGAAGGGACACTACGCTCTACTTACTATCAAAGTTGTCGCGACAGCTTTGTGTTGTATTACTTGCAACATGTAAATATTGTAAGGATATGGGACTTTTTATATCTATATATAAATAGAATAAAAGTTTTGTTTGTAGACTGTTGAGAAAAGTGTGATTTTTCATTTATTTTCGTTTCATACACTAAAGAATCCGAAACGAGCCTTATCTCAATTTTTGTCTGTCTGATGTCGGTAACGCTCGTGGACCTGTTTCTTGTTCACGATTAACGTTAAAACAGCTTATAACGATAGATACAATAACTATTTTAACAAACAAACAAACATGAGTAACAATAAAAACTACATTTTGATACTATTTACAAGGGTTAAGTAAAGTAAATAAACTTATAACTTATTATTTAAAAAAGTACAACAGTTTATTCATGTAAAAGTATCGGTAGTAGTGTAATAAAATTGTGTCGTTTAATATTACGCGATGATATATCAGCTGTTCCAATTAATTTAGTGAATATTAAAATCAATAATTTAGTTGGTGCTGTAAACGTAAACTAGGCCTATGTTGTCATTTTTACTTCAGGAATGTTACTGAGAAACGGTAGGTTATTTTGAAAATAAATATATTAAATTTATTATTAATATTATTAATCACACTGTGATGAAAAGTATCGTTCATCACACGGGCCAAAAATGACACGATGAAAGTCATTCACTGTCCTTCGAATTGCGCCTAAATCAAAATTATCTAAGTCACTTTTTATATTTGTTCTTTTAGAGTATACTAAAAGAAGTGCCAGATTCACTACAACTTTTTTCCTCCTTCAATATTCTCTTTAATGTGCTCTTTGAAATACCAGTTGCCTGTACAACTCGTTCCTGGACCTTTGTCAAATTAATCGGAGCATTTCTTTCCGCTCCTCTTTTCTTGGAGTGGTAAACATTAGCAACGATCTCACGGATTTGGCTGTGAATAACTTTTCTACCTCCTAACTTTGATTTGACACTGCCTTCCATTAAACCTAATTATACAAATATAAACAATACAAAATAAACAACGCTAAAAAACAATAATAAATAGCGATACCTAGTTAAATATTAAATATATTTGTGTACGGACAATAATGTTATTGAAAACCCGTACAAGGGCTTCTAGAAATGTTTCGTTCAAAGCTCGGTTAGTAGACTGATCCTCTCTGACCCTCCACCACTCGAATTAACTCCGAGTCCACTGCGCATCTCGAGGTCACAGTCCATGCTACAAATTCCGTGCTAGTAGTATGATAGCTAGTATACAGCAGTATTGTCTTTTTTAAAGTAAAACCCCATTTCATTATTCCTGGTCGAAACTTTTTTTAAATATAAGTTAACTTTTTTTATGAGAAATGTATGCTTTACCAGAGACACCTACGTGACAAATGTCTTAATATCAGGTTATTACAAGGCCGCGAATGCGCTGGAGTGCCCCCTTCCCCAGCCCACCCTGTAAACTGTTCAAATTTTAACGGTTGCCACAGCTCAAGATATGCCGCGCGGAGTGTACCTCGCAGCTCTGTCCTTCGTCTACGTCCTTATTTGCTCCTGGCTTTCCGTATCAGTGCCACTATAAAACACAATTAGTCGGTCAACTATCAGTGCTTTTTAGAGTACTTACTTATCTATTGGTGAACTTGCAATACAAGATACAGTCTTAGAAGTAGAAGAATATTATGGAAATTAATTAAAACGGATTCGTAAAGCATGTGTTGAAATAAAAGTGCATGACGTATTTACATTTTGTAAAAAAGTTAACTATAAAATCAACTCCTTAAAAACAACAATCGAAAATAAATTTGCTCCGTTAATTTATTGTTTGTAGGTAAATAAGTTGCATAGCAACCATTTCCATTCATCATTCAAAATTTCTGACAGCCAGTTAACATTTATTGTATGTGCTTCTAAATTCACAAATAAAATTAACCAGTCGAAGTTAAGTGCTATCAAAATTTATGTGAACAAAAGTGTGCACACTCAGACAAATTACTGCAAAATTCTAAAAATTCCACGAATCTCTTGTGGAACTAAACACATATTTACTGTACATAAGCGAAATTCGTACGTTCTATTTTATCTGTAGTAATCAGCGTTCTTTACCAATAATATATCCTTTAATAGTCAGTACAGCGAAGGATGTATCAGTAGTCTTAATCAATGATCTCTAGCAGTAAGATCAATATGTAATCCTTACCAGTAAGTGCAGTGACTGCTTTATCCAGTAAGATCTGTTTCCATAAGTTAAGTGAGTGATATTCTGCAATAATTGAACTATATCGATAAGGTCAGTGTTTGCACCGGTCGACAAGTGATGTTTACCGCCATGTCCAGTGAGTGAAATGACAACAAACGCTATCAGTAAGCAACAGTGACTTCGGCTTTAAATAAACTACAGTGTTTTGTATCAGTAGACCGTAAACATCAGTGCTCACTAGCAGTAATAAAGTGATCATTTAGCAGTAAATCTGTTTACCGCCATGTCCAGTGAGTGAAATGACAACAAACGCTGTCAGTAAGCAACAGTGACTTCGGCTTTAAATAAACTACAGTGTTTTGTATCAGTAGACCGTAAACATTAGTGCTCACTAGCAGTAATAAAGTGATCATTTAGCAGTAAATCCGTTTACCGCCATGTCCAGTGAGTGAAATGACAACAAACGCTGTCAGTAAGCAACAGTGACTTCGGCTTTAAATAAACTACAGTGTTTTGTATCAGTAGACCGTAAACATCAGTGCTCACTAGCAGTAATAAAGTGATCATTTAGCAGTAAATCTGTGTTCATTTATTTTACTATCAATGTAATGTGTTTAAGTAGGCCTAATGCAAATTTTTATAATTATTACTCTGTTACAACCTGAATAACTAGGGCTGAGTTGCACCAACCAGGATCAGTTTTGATCTAGGATCAAAGTTGTATTTGATCCTGGATCTAGGAAAGTTGTATTGGTTTCTATTGCACCATACCTGGATCAAATAATTGATCCAGGATTTACTGATCTAGGTATTTGATCCCGGTTGGTGCAACTCAGCCTAAGTGTCTCCACATACTAAAATGGGAGAGTGAAGTAAAGTTGTTATAAAAGATTAAACAATGCAATATGAAACAGTGATGAATAATTTGAAAGGTACTTATAATACTCTACATATATGTTTCTTTGTATTGTATTTATTAAAAGAAAATTAAACAATACTTCAAACTGATCTTGGTGGCAGAAACTACCGACTCTTCACAACTGTTTGCGAATACCACTAATATACAGTACATTTGTATGAAATGTTGCGACACTTTGAGATTCCACTAATTACAAAATAGGCCTAGTGAAGATATTTATTTTACATTTAATTCAATTCGTATGTTCTTCATATCTGTTGATTGCTTACTTCACTTTTTGAATAATCATATTACTATATAACTTGTTTTCTTTAACTCACCATTATTAGCCTATATAACAGCTGTTATTGAAGAAGTTTTCTTGGGATAATTTTTACTTCTACTCATTAAACTTATGTTGGTAAAAGAATAAACTCCGATATTCTTTAAACCAAAAAAGGTATTGATATGATAATCCTCTTATGACGATCGAGAGTATTTCTTGATCCAATATGTTTTATTTGTCCAAAATCGGAAGCATGCCTATGATTTCCCCTACTGTTGCACATATTTAAAATCAAAAATTGTTCCTGTGTTTTTATACACAATAAAATTCAACTCGAATTTTGCAACAATATGTATTCTTGTAGGCTACGTATCTTGTGGATATTTTTTAACTTAATTTAAACTCCAAATACTAAATATCCAGCGGACGTTGCACGTTATAGTATCTGGATTGTTTGGAAATATAGATAATTCGACCACGCAGCTGAACCGCTAACATAAGTTGATCGAATTTCCAAAATTAAGTTTATACGGCTTAGGGTTTCGACCATTTGGGAAATTTGTCTATTCACGAAGGCGCTGAATAGCTGCTTGTGTGTACAAAACATATTAGTAGAATTTGTTTCGAAATAAGATTCCAGCTTCGACTCACGTGCTCCTTCGTTCCACTCACAGCGGAAAAACTCGCAGAGTTTATTGAACTCTGATCCTTCCGGCCTTGGGGTGCTCGCTTCGCTCCCAGCACGCCACGTACACATTCGACAGTCGGCCTCGGATCAGTAGATACCCTAGGTAAAATAACCCACATGTACCGGGTACTTTTACGGTATTCTACGTTTTTGATCGATTTTGGGGGAACCAAACGACCTATAAGGTCGTGTAAAAATATTAAATGTTCAGAATATTATCCTACATGTATTTGTTTATATAAAACTCTACCAAAATTTCATTCTCTCGCGAAAAATTAAAAAAAAATAGTTACTTCCAGTCAAAAAACGTAACTCCGGTTATTGGATTTTGTTGGCTAACGAACTAGTCCCCGAGCAACGTACAACTGACGTGTGTACCAAATTTGGACCAAATCTGACTTAAAATGCGGCCGTTAGAGATCGAACACATTATTTAAATACATAATTTCTAACGACACCTCAAAATGTGTTTTGCGACCATAATCGGTGCTTATTTACTATTCCCGACCTTAGGTCTTACCATAAGGGTCACTGCAATACCTCTTTCCTAGGTAAATTCGCTAATAAAAATCTCAATAATTATGAGTTTAGCGAAAAGTGCTCCAAATGTTAGTAAATTGAGTGCGTAAAACAATAAAAATATCAAAGTTTAAAGGACAAGTAGGCCTAATTGCTTGTAAAGTTCACATTATTTTAAAAAAAAATGTAATTTGTGTATGACAAAGCAATAATATAAAGCACCAAAGAATTAAATACTTATATGCAAGTCAAGAGTATTTAAATATAAAGTTACGTATTAAATAATTAAACATTTTTATAAAAGTAAAAACATACTAGCCAAGGCTTGTTACGACTTCAAGAGGATAGAATATGTGAATGATAAAGGAGTGAATGTATGTTTGATATTTTTTAACATATATAATATTATGTGTGTGTGTGTATTAATTAATGTATGTGTTTTCGTGTGTGTGTTTTAGTAGGTGTAGTAAACATGTTGTTTTGTTATAAGTGTGCTACTCCTGACGATGACTTCTGTTAAGGCGAAACAGCTGTAGCAACAAGTAAGAAGAAAGGAAAACCTGAACTACTTTTGACAAGGTATTCTAAAACCTTAAAGGTTTAAAAGTTGAAATGTAGTCTCAAATCCAACACTATCACGTTCTGCAGTATATAATCAATGCAAAATATAGTTTTAAGTAACTGCAGATACAAAATATAAAACAGTTGTAACTGAAGTTGAGTACGGCTTTATAACGAATTGTACGCCTGATGTACAAGAATTTTGCTGTTTAAATTACTGTACAATATTTTAATGTAGCTACATAACTAACTCAATTAAAATGTAAAGCATTGGAGTATTGCCATTAGGCTGGTCAAAAACTGCCATCATACCAAAAACTTTTTTCAAAATGAAGTGTGAATATTATAATATTTGAACATTCAACGCCTATCAAATTTATTATAGGAGAAACACCTTTAGAGATTATATTCAATTACTTAAGGCCCGCGCACACCGAACGCGGGAAGCGAGAGCGACGCGAATTTAGTTCTAGGAAGTTCCCACGCGGGACTGTAAAACAACGGCGGGATATGAGAGGGCGCACACCAACGCGAATCGTTCGCGCGGGATCTTTCCGCAGCGTCGTCCCGCCTGGTTCGCTGCATGCAACGTTTTCCCGCGCGAATAGAGCGGGAACCGTACAGTCAGTGCTTTGTGCTTTGATTGTGTAGACGTGTGTTTAGAGTGCTTATAACTATGAGTAATTTAACAGAAATGTTATTAGAGTGTGTGTACATGTATCAAGTCCTTTTTGACTTAAACAATAAGGACCATAAAAAAAACATCAAGAAGGATTTGGGACAGCAACAAAGCCTCTTCTTCATCAGATGAC
This sequence comes from Philaenus spumarius, assembly GCA_018207615.1. Lineage (NCBI taxonomy): Eukaryota > Metazoa > Arthropoda > Insecta > Hemiptera > Aphrophoridae > Philaenus > Philaenus spumarius. The sequence goes on along the minus strand of JAGFPH010006079.1, from coordinate 74,848 downwards.
ATGGCGAGCGACGCACGATGAGAAGGTAAGTACAGTACAACTGACCACAACACTGCCACCTTACCAACTGAGTTCGCCGTGAAACTTCCCGCGTTGTGTGTGCGCCACCTAATCCCGCGCTATCAGTTCCCGCGACTAAATTTCTAGGAACTCCCGCTTCCCGCGTTGGTGTGCGCGGGCCAAATAGTTATTTGTGTATCTAGGGTGCAAAGTTAAGTTTGATGCACGAGATAAACATTTAGGTTTACTGAGGCTGACTAAGTTTATTTTAAATTAGTGTTTTAGTTTTTTTAAATATCTGTTTTACTAAACAAAACGTGTTTACAGAGGTTAGTCCCACAACAATCAAAATGTTCAGAAAATGCTACATCAGCTGTTTACTTTGCGCCCTAGGGTGCAAAGTAAACAGCTGACGTAGGCTAAAGTAAAACAAAGAGGTATAATTCTTCACGCTGAACACATGTAGTTTAGTTTGCGCACTGTTATGCGTGTGCAAAAACGCACTTTATTAAGTAGCTGCAGGAAAATTAAATTACTTGATCCCTCTTTGTATTGATCTTTCATAAAATTAATTTGCCTAATCGTTTGTTTAATGGGTAGTTCTCTATTTTAAAATAACAACTTATCCCAGTAAGCAATATAAAAGCTAATATTAAATTTGTAACAAAAAATAGCCTACATTTTCTTGACAGTAGTTTGTTTTTAATTTATTGACTTCCAGTTCGTTTATTTTTCCGGATTGCTATTAGGTTTATTATTTGTTCCGTTAAATATAAATGTAACCGTTAATACAATTGCTGAACAAGCGCAAAGGATTTAATACCGTTTATCGTTTGCAAACTGAGCTAGCTTACGCTATATCATAGCCTAATATTTTAACATTAAACCACCACGTATGAGATTGTTAGAAAAGTATATTTCATCATTTATTTAATTACAAATTAAATAATAAATAAGAGCAGATTGCCGCAGATCTATTTAAATACCAAATATTGAAAATTGGTTTTCATTTCTCAATATATTATTGTGAACAAATCAAATTGTTTGAAGCCCGTATTTTATAATACGCTTATGTATTTTACACGTCATTTAAGTATTTTTAATTCTTGATTTTTATCAAACTAAACGACCTTTTTAGTGTAAGTTGGACTTGTAAACTGTTGAAATACACTACTTTAAGAATATGAATCAAATATGTCGAGAAATTATTACAGTTTGAATACTATTAATTGGACCGTAACTGATTAAATATAAATTAAAACCTGTCTTGATAACATAACTACATATTATATGATGCAATAAAACTCAAATTCAATCAGCGATTCACGAGTTATAATCTGTCAAAAAGACAGACTTTATATATCTCTAAACAGTACGAAATACAATGCCTCTTTTTCTGCCATTAGTGGTATCATGAAAAGTACTATTATTCAATTAAGAAATATTTGCATTGAGTTAGTTTATTTTGAATTTTGTTTAATTACTGTAAATAAATTGGAGTGGCTACATAATTTTCTTGGGTGTTAATATAAAAAAGAGATAACTAATCAGAAAGCTAGTCGCAGTAAAAACATTGCTGTTGCAATATTGGAGTGCGACAGATAAATAACTCTCATGTCGACATCCTCCTTTTATACTATTGACGACTGCTTACTGCCTGATAGATGCGTTTCCCGCTCACTTACATACCTTTGTTACAGAATGTATATTGTATATCGTTCTTGATACGTCAGGCATATTATTGGATTACTGTTTCTTTATATATGACTAGGGGAAACCCCTGCATGCTCCGCACGCCAACGCCGTTGGAACCTTCTACACACATAATCATGTTATGTTTTCTTTATAATAAAGGTGTAGGATTAATAATAACCCCAAAGATAAGATGGTAAATAATTTTAAATGTTAAAATCAAATTATTTCGTATATTTAACAGCAGTTACAAGGTTAAAAGAAACCAGCAAGGCTCAGGTCTACACTTGAATAAAAAATCTAACCTACAAGTTAGAAATACAAATAATTGTTTCAAAGTTTGAAATCTGCTGTCAATGGATTGGAGCAAACAGTCTGTTGTTGTATCTGTTATTTTATTTAATTGGTTGCTATGGTAATAAATGTAAATACACGTGTTTGTTCCTTAGTCTGGACCTAACCTAAGATTTTTTTCCGACTAAATTTACAAATATTGAGATAAAAACTGTTAGGAATAGTGTAGCTTTTTATTAGTAAAACTGTTTGTTCAATCGGTCCCGTAGTTCCAGAGATTACCTCCCCCCCCCCCCCATACATACAAACAAACCAACAAACAAACTTTACCTCTTTATAATATTAGTGTTGAAAAGTACATATCGTAAAACAATAACATTTAACATAGATCATGGTTTTGAATATTTGATAAAACTTTTTCGCACTTTCTATTTTTCGGAATAAAAATTAAATTGTGATAGGCCTAATGCCTAATACTTAATATTTTAGAATAATTATAATTTAATTTGTACTTTTTCTCTCAAATGGTATGTGGGCCTACTTTATTCAAATCAAATATGGATTCTACAGTATGTTAAACTGAGACAAAACAAATAATAAAAAATGCAAATATTTTAATTTAAAGAATAAAGGTAAGATAACATTTTACGAGCATTACGTTGCAATGATTATACGTAGGCTATTATTCCTTCTTGTGGTTCGTGAGGGTTTCATAAAATCCACTGTCAACCATTTACGGTCGATTTTACGATCAAAGATTTTGCAATAGCTGTAAACTGTCGTTAAGTGAAAACATTCGTATATCTTGGGAAACAAATTTATTTGATTTTTACCAAACATCAAAAACCCGTTTGATTAAATATTTTAACTAATCGACGTAATAGTGTGACACAATTTTGGAACACGAACTTTTTGAAAAGTGTTCTCGCAAAACTTAGGCCTACAAAAAAATGCAAATAATAATTTCTTTTGAACAATATTCATTACAACAACATTTTCAAGCAATTACAAAATGTTATTTTCAGCACCATTATTGACAGTAAAATATTTTGAGCTTAGCAATTAATCTACGTAACAATTTCCTTTACACTTTCATTCAACGTAGTTAATTGTTATAACGACATTTTTTGCTTATTTGCATGGTGTTTTATTTTAAGGTTTAATACATATAGACTACCTGTAATCTCTTCTAATTCTGTAATTCTAGTAGATAACTTAGAATGTAATTGTGAAGTAGCCTAGTATTTAATGCCAATGAGTATAACTTAGTTTTACTTTCAATATGCGGGTTTTCATTAACCGAATTAACAATGTCTTCATGTCTGACGGACGGAACTCTTGGCGTCTGAATCAAACTCGCGCTGCTCTAGTTTGTGATTTTAGTTACATTATTGTGTAAAATATAAAAAATAATTTAACAATGATTTTACATTATTTTTTTTATAATTGATATTATGTGGTTGAGGTACAGCGGAGACTTAATTTTGTATATATAAAATTGATTCAACTGTTAGTTCATTTCACCTCAGCGTGAGGCAAAACCAAATGACCGTAATAAAACCCTTACCCTTAGGCCTATTGTGCGACATTGGGGATGGGCACTTGTCGTCTGCCTTTGTATTATAGTTATTGCTGTTTGTCCCAGTGTCATTATGCAAACTTTTTTAATTGAAAGAAAAACTTAAAACAAAATATATCACTCGCTGTGTTTTGATCGCGTGATTATTTTTATACCAAATATGAAGGAAATTGGTTGATTTTGGGGAAGGCAAAGTAAATAGTTAAATCCTATGTGTTTTCAAATATTTTTTATCATCATGAATACGGAAATAAATTTACATTGAATAGTGATGTTGAGTTTTATAAAAACCTCTTACTACTGTACACAATAATCATCACCTTATAGTGGCCTGACAGTTTTTTTGTTAATTAAATGCAGTATTAAAATATAGACATAAAGTAATACTATTAAATAACTGTGCTATACAGGCTGCCCTATAAGTAAAGTGCCAAACTTCGGGAATGGTTATATGGGTAAAAATAAAAAGGAAATCAAGAATAATATTTATTCCAAAAACGCTTCAAGATTATCGGATGAAGGATTTTTCACAAAAACTAGATAGTTCAAAGAAATTTCAAGATTTCCGTTAAATAGACTGTATTAGTCAAATTATATTAAATTTATAAATTAAATTAAAGATAAATAATAGACTATCATTAATGATGTACTTTATTGTGCCTGTCCCTAAATAGTCTATTAAAATTTTGTTTAGTGTGCAAGTAGCTAGAAGGAATAGCCTATGTTTAATTTTTATCCGTGCTATGTACTGCAATAAGATGTGTAATTTTATATTTTCGTGTAGCCCATGCTCTGTTTGTCTATAATATTAAGATGTATTTAATTTAAATTGTATTTTATGCTCGATGTATATAGAACAGTTATTTAATAGTTTTACTTTAAGTCTATATTTTAATACTGCATTTAATTAACAAAAAAACTGTCATGCCACTATAAGGTGATGATTATTGTGTACAGTTGTAAGTAAGAGGTTTTTATAAAACTCAACATCATTATTCAATGTAAATTTATTTCCGTATTCATGATGATAAAAAATATTTTAAAACACATAGGATTTAACTATTTACTTTGCCTTCCCCAAAATCAACCAATTTCCTTCATATTTGGTATAAAAATAATCACGCGATCAAAACACAGCGAGTGATATATTTTGTTTTAAATTTTTCTTTCAATTAAAAAAGTTTGCATAATGACACTGGGACAAACAGCAAAAACTATAATACAAAGGCAGACGACAAGTGGCCATCCCCGATGTCGCACAATAGGCCTAAGGGTAAGGGTTTTATTACGGTCATTTGGTTCTGCCTCACGCTGAGTTGAAATGAACTAGTTGGGTAGTTTTTGAGAAATCGTCATGAGTCAGTTAGTGGTATTTGCCTTTTATATATATAGATTTTATGACTTATGTAATATAAAGTTAATGGGTTTCAAGTTATTTGGCGTTATGGCATTAAACATTTTAAACGTGAATTTTTTTATAATTTGAAAGTGTTAGTTTTTGGTTCACTTTTAAAATTTAACATAAATACCAAACCTGAACCCACATCTAATCTACAAAGTCGTTTTTTTTTAAAATATTAAAATAGTGATTTTACAAAAACAAAAAATAGGCCTAAGCGTTGGTCTTATGTTTAATTTTTTTGTATATAATAAGCACCTAAACTATCAGCATATCTTTGTAAATCGCCTATATAAATATAGGTTTAACAACTTTAAACTTTAATGTAGGTTTATTTCTCAATATAATTTTCACTAAGACTGATTTCATAATACTGTGAAAATAAATAATTTGTATCTCTAAGAGTACACATTTTTTTATGAGTACGCCTAAGTAATGCTAGGTGTTTTAATCTTAATTATAAAACCTATTATAATTAAGATTAAATCAGCTATTACATTGTGAATAGGGTTCTCAATCCCGGGATCCCGAGATCCCGGTCACTTTTGGGTACCTAGTAATCCCGGGATTAGTGTATCTCAATCCCGGGATTGACGGGATTGCAAAAACAATTTTTTTAAGATTTTATGTGATTTTTAGGTTTTTTCTAAGTTTGATTTAATTGTATTGACATTGACATAATTCTATAATATTCAAGAAAATTAACAATACTTGACTTAAGGTTTATTTATTTTATTCAGATTCATACGAAGGTTATTCCTATTTTTTTTATTATAAAGATACATAATTTGACGTTAAAACTTTGTTTAACAGAACTTTTAAAATTTAATTTGTTTTTGTATAGAAAATTTTTCAATTATGTTTGTTTAATTTAGGCCCCTAAATAGAATAAATAAATAAATTAAAAACTTATGAGTTACAGTTATTTTCACCTTTTTAGTTTTTAGTATTACTTAAATCTTACGAGCACACTGACACTGTTTTGTATCACTGGATCACTGGTGAAAATCTTAAACTTAATTCGATAAGGTAGTGATAAAATCATCACAGCCTATTTATTTCTAACTCTAACGATTTTTTTTTATTTTGGCTAAAGTTTCTAGTTTATCTAAGAAAGAAACTAAAATTATCAATATCAAAGACACAAAAAAAAAAATGTCTGAGAATTGGAGGCTCGAGAGGTACGGTCAACAAGTCAACACACTGCCGACTGCCGATGTCGTATTCGGCAAAATAATAGTTTAAAAATACGTAATATACCCCAGATTAAACTAGTTTCAGAAACTATGTAGTAGTTTGTTTTGAATGTGAATAAAACTTGTATTAACGTTGTCATTACACAGCTGTATATGCTAGATTTTTTAGAAAAAAGGAATCCCGGGATCCCGGGATTGTCTTCAGTCAAGATCCAGAAATCCCAGAATTGAAATTTTTGTCCTGGATTGAGACCCTTAATTATTGTGAACTTAATAATTTGATTTAGGTAGTTAATATTATTTACCATCTTTTGATTTTGATTAACATTTTTTTAAATTTATTTATTTTGTCATATTTCGCATCTACAAAAATGAATTAATTTTGTTTTCACCATACTAAGCTACTAATAGAATCTATTTTTTTATGCTAGAAAAACTTTAGAGCAGCTGCCCCTGGCTAGAACCTTAACTGATTGTGGAATAACAATACAGTTATAGAATCTTGAATCTTGTCTACACGAAAGCGAGTGATAAGATTCTCATCAAAATTAGTTTCTTTTCTTATGTAAAATAATATATTGAGTCTTCTCATGAGTACCATGTAGGCCTACTAAGAAGTAAAAAAAAATTTAATCTTCTTAACTTTGATGTTATGATTAATCCTACACTTATTAAAAAGAAATTATTAAATATCTGATGGGTTCAGGAATACGGAATGTCCTATAGGTATCATTATAATATAAACTACGATATCTTTCCTCCATATTTAGTTTTATACAGCTTAGGCCTATATAAAAGATCTTTCAATAATTCAACCTAACCTTCTTTCTCGAAATTTTTGAATACATTTTACCGTCACTCTGTTTATTTCTTTGTTACTATAATATTATGTAAATCAAAAATAATATGTTCAGTTATACCAATAATTTACTATTTGTTCTATATCAAGTAAATAATTCAATTACGGTTACCTTTTTGGATCCGATTTGCATTTAACTTTATCCCCGCACGCATGTCCAGTTTTGTCCGGTTTTTCAATCGCAGATGCAGCGGCTCCCAATGTCAGCAATTCCGAAGCACCGGCCACAGATAACAATGCCTCCGCAGGTGCCAATACAAACATCACATCGTCCATTTGTATCCGGAGATTCTCACTTCCGTTTTGTCTTTGATCGTAGATTTCTTCGACGGTGTCGGTAACTTCACCTGGGGGTGCCGATATCACCACAGATAATAAAACATTTATCAAACATAACGTTAAAACAATCTGAACTAGACCTACCATTTTGTTCGACAAGACTTCGGACACTCGGAAGACATTTACTGGCTTTTTAAACTAGTCGACCTAAAGTAACGGTGCCCGTCGAAAGAACGGGTTCTGTTGGACGTGATCATCTCCTCCGAAGTACTTCTTGTAAAACAGGGTTATTCGCGTTCATTGACGCGGTGTGTTTACGTTCCAGCAATGATCGGTAATTTGTTAGAACAAAACGGTAAAACCAGATTACATCTCGACTGTAAGCAGGCGTGGCATGTTATGATTGTAATTGAAAGTAAACTGAAACGACCGTTATTGTAACTTAATAACTGTTTTGGTCATAAATCGTGTGTCTTAATCAAAACCTGTTTATATACTATGTAAAGTGCATACTTCTTCGTTATTTATGTAGCCCGTAGGTGTATCATGCAGGCACTGCATAGTTATATACAGTGATTAATATAAATAAATGTAGTAGATTTACTTTGACTGAACTCACTGAAACTATAATAAGATTTAATAAAAAAACTTTACATAGCAGGAATAAATTATACACTGATGGTAGGAACCAGTGAAAGAGAAGTAAAGGATTGACTGCCTTCCAAAAACGGTAACCCTATTTATTGCTTACTGTACATTTCACAAATGATAAAAAATTATAACTTTTAAACAAAAGTTTATATCATTTTTGGAGAATATTTTGAACCCTAATTATAATGCTTTCAATATGACTATTTTTAAATCATTTGTATTGTATTTTAATTTTAATTGTAGGCCTACTTTGAATTAAAACTCTTTTTTATGAGTTTTTTAGAATTATTTTTGCCTAAGATTTACCATTTTGAAACTAACTCCATTTTTTTTAAAACAAGGTACATTTAAAAATAGCTTTATTTTAAATGCACAACATAAGGAATGTAGGCCTACTCTGTTTGAAAACCCATGGCTCATAGCAGATAATCACTATACTTAAAAAACAGCTCGTTCGTTAGAATGTTTAATTTTCAGAGTTTTTCATACTGGGACAGTTTTAGAAGTTAAAACGCAAACGAAATTAAAATTTTTTTAAATGATACATAATTTCCAAAACACCATAATAAATAAAAATGTAAAAAATAACAATTTCTCATATTGATCAGTTAGGCCTACATTAACATATAATATAATGAGTGTAATGTGAAAAGTGTTTTAAGTTCTGAGGATGCCTGATTAATAGGCGAAACAGCTGAAAACTATTGACAGTTTTAAGGATTGCTAAGGCAAGAAGTGGGTTAGTATAATTATTATATATTAATAGCAATCGGTTATGGCTATAGGCCTACATACATTAATAGAAAATGTTATTGCTATTTTTTATATAAATTACTCAGAGATGAAAACAATCAAAGTTGAATTCTTACCAAGAAAGATAATTAAATTGTTAATGCAAAATAAATCTCATTACCATCTAGTCAATTGTTTTTTAAACATAAAATGCCACCCAGAAAAAAATTAATATTTTCAAATTATTGATTATGTTTTTTTACCTTTGAAAACGTCCTTAAAATGTATGTATACATTCCTGATTCCCTCTAAATAATTTATAAACATATACAAATTATTGAAAATTAGGGACAGAAATTTTTACAAGACTGCTTTGTTCAAATAGAATGCCTTAAGATATGAGATGTAGCCGGGTATCTGGGATGCAAAATCAATGACTACATATCAATAAGACGAACAGTTTAAATGGGTAGAATTCAGCCCATTAAAGTAGGTATAAAAGTTAGTTCATGCACCTCGTCGCTAGGAGCTCTCAGTGCGCGTTTTGCAGGCCGAGTGTGTGACAAGAATGGAAAGAGAAGGAGAGACAGAGAGGTCCGACTTGATATGTAGTCATTGGCAAAATTAGGTAAATTCAGGGACGGCGCGATCGTATAGGCTAACTAGGCGATCTCTTAGGGCGCCTGAACTGAAATCTCAAAGAATTTTTAAGAGGGGAGTTTTTTTTGAAAAATCACTGTAACCTTCCTTAATATGAAAAATATTGCTTCAATTGAAAGTTAGTATAACTCCTGAGAGGAGAATCAATAAATTTGTTTGTAAGGGTTTTTATAACACCAACCACTAGCTTAGAGGGGAAAATTTATGGAATGAAGAACAAAAGTATTTTAATGCCATTAGTAGGTAAAATATGTTCAAAGATATTGTAAACCTTCTAGATATTACTTAACACTTTTGTATGAAACAAATTTTGATACGACCAACCCTTACTGCAAGGAGTGACCAAATAAAATGTACACACACTTCGATTTTGGTCATATGATAAAAATTCGTACGATGTTACTTATCGATTTATTATCGTGGACGTGCCTTTCTTTACAATAATTTGCTTCAGTTGGGTTGTCATCTTGCATGAGTATGAGAAGAACTGGTCTATCTTGTACTAATGAAATAAGGAGTTCATTGCCAATAGTTTCAACCATTGTTTAAAAGAATACGCAGAACAAAAACAGAACAAAATGCAGATTGGGTCTGCTGTAGTGGCGGTCACCTTGCATTTTTATCCCATAAGAGTAATGTTAAATTTAATTTCAAACCATTTATTTTGTTTATTTTTTATCATAAAATTGTTTGCAAGGTCTCAATTTTAAGCACAATCACAAAACGCATCCGTTTTGCATTTTACATTTTTTAAAAAGGCTTTTTGATTTGTTATGTAATTGACATTTTGTAAGTACCTACAAAGTTTGAATTTTTTTCCTAACACAATAAAAAATTAATAATGAAAAATAATTTGCAAGCCGGATCCGAAATTTTATAAAAAATATTCAGGTTTTTTTTCAACACTCAATTACTAAAGATATACCTACTTATAAATAGCCTAGTCAAATGTTACACAAAAAATGCGTGAACTTACATTAAATGGAGCATTAATGATTTTTGGAGAGGTGTTTCGGACCATTACTGGGACTTCAAATCCAGATTTGCAACCCTCAAAAACCTGTGCTCGCAGAATGGTGGTCGAAAAACGGTGATTTTTTCGAACTTTTTTCGGTTTTTGTAAAATATCTCCTAAACTATGCGTTTTATGGAAAATGTGTTCTTAGCATTTTAAAAGTATATTAAATTTTATACAAAATGAGATCAAAATCGTTTCTGTAAGTTAAATAGCTAAGGAGATACGGCTTTTCAAAGATTGACCTTTTTTTCCAAAAAGTTAAAATTCTAAGTTTTCTATATGTTTCTAGGTGGATACCGGCAAAGTGACACATTCTATAGAAAAGTCAAGAATATGGAAGTTATAGCGAATTCAATCAGCTTTAATTTGAGATAAGGCTGGTCCTTGTAGCTCAGATAGTCTCATCGAAAATGACAAAAATCAAAAATATGGAAAAATGTTGTTTTTAGTTGAAATTTGAGTAAATCGTTTACTACACCATCACCTTAAATAATGGGGTTGTCATAAAATTTTAGCGAAAATGTTGTATAAACAAGTAGAAAAAGTTTACCGTGGTTTTTATAGTAATTGAAGGACTTTTGAAAACGGTCAGCTAAGACGAAAAGAGGAGGGAAGGAGGATGGTAAGGAGGGAAATACAATTATAATAGTGATTGTCTTTGTTTTATGATAGTTTAGATGTTGAAACCGCCCTGAAAGTAAGTAAAAGTTGATTTTATAATAAGTGAGTGTTTAATAAATCCCTTTATTTTATAATAATAAAAAGTAAGACGTTTATTTTATAAAAGATTCAATATATAAGTTGAGTGTAGCTTTAAAAACACAAGTGTAAAAATGACAGTTCAACCGGGCTTTTATTTCATCTGTATGACATCACTGGAAGATAAGACTAATGGTCCACGAACTGTCGTAAAAAAAAACAATAAGTTATCTCCTATCGAATTGTTGTGAGTGTGAAACGAAAACTTACAGAG
>JAGFPH010006079.1:51996-63416 GCA_018207615.1 Philaenus spumarius | reverse complement strand
CCTTTTAGGTTATTAAAAAGTATATTAACTGATTTGAACAAAATCATGCTCATGGTCTGTGGCGAATGTCACAACTGTTTGTCAAAGTCTAGGAATATGTATTGATTAATAGTGTCGCGACAATCGGTAGCAAACGTGTTAACACTCTAGAAAGAGCTATGATTAGAGGACGGACAAAAATAGGTATGTTTAGGTAATGAATTCACAATTTGTATAAAAAACCTTTTCAATGTTTTGTTACTATTGTGTTATAATAAACTTTATATAGACAGTTAATATAAATAATTGGCAGAAGACTTATCTCAAAGAAAATACTGTTTTGAGTTAAAAACTCTGTCTTGGGGTCTCTCCTCCTTGAATGTGAATATCAGTCAGTTGAGATCCCAAGTGCGTACGTTGAATGACTACACTTCTTTTACAATACAATGGGCTTCTATCGAGCTACTTAACAGAACACAATAGAGTAGAACCTCAGTTATCTGAATTTCCGTATTAACTGACAAATAAATGTAAGTTAACTGAATTGATTTCGATAAAGAATTCATAGCTTCAGAATATTTCTCAAAAACTGAATTTATAATAAAAACTTTTGTTGGATTGAATAGAAAGAAAACAAAACTGTTTTTTGCCTTGAACATCCTGAAAACATTTCCGCTCCTTACCCAACGCAATAGTATGGTAACCTTTAGCGGACGGGTAGTGTAGTGAAAGACGAAGCGAAGCGGTCTTGGGCCTGTTTACACTCCCCTCCTCGCGGGAACACCATTCTCTCCCACTGCTAGTTGTACCTTTCCCACTGCTACTGTATTTTCTTCCTTTGTGAATGAAAGTATCATTATGAATGGAAAGCGAAAACGTGTTGTTTTATCTTTTAAACAAAAATGGGAAGCAATTAAACGATTAGATGAAGGTGATTCAATAAGAAAAGCGGCAAGTGATTTAGGTGTTGGGGAAGTGACTGTCGGGGATTGGAGACGAAATAGATCGAAATTGAAAAGTGGGTATCTCAACGGTATTCAAATAAAGAAGAGGCTAGACAATCAATGAAAAAAGCGAGCATGAAAAAACTTCAGAGGCATTATTTTTGTGGTTTTTATTACAGTAGCTTACAGTATCCAATTTCTTTCATTTGAGTACATTATCAAACCTTCTTTGTTTATTTAAAACTACATTATTTAAAGCCAAATAAAATAAATTTTGAAGTCAGTATGGCTCCAATCAGCCTATAACAAACTAAATGACGCGGGAACTCGCACCTCAATGGTTTTCTCAAAGCCTACCGTATTATCCAAGGCCTGCCTGGTCCCAATTACCTCGGATAATCAAGGTTCTACTGTACTAAAGTTCCAGATCTAGTTCCGATGCAGGAAACTACTCTTCCACTCTGCAAAGAAATGTTTGTTCTAGCAATATTTTTGAAATTTTTAGAGGAAGCGTAAAATGCACAGTAAAGAGTTGTGGATTTTAAGAGTCATTTATAAATACGTATACTGTTTTAACTGCAAAGTAATTAAATAGCTCTTCAGTAAATTAAAGAACAATTTTACTTTCTCACTATACTATAGTGTAGAGAAAGTATAGTGATCGCAAAATAAATCGAGATTTTTGTGGAAATAACCGTTTTGGGACCCCCTGAGTCCAAAAAAGTGGTTTTTACAAAATGTCTGTATGTATAGAAAGCTAAAGCGAAAACTATTCGATCGATTTCAAACAAATTTGCACCAGACATGTCAAGTAGGCCTGTATAGATGCACGAAAAACGGTTTTGAAAAATTTTGAAAAACAACCCCCTTTTTGGCAAAAAAAACACAAAAAACTAGTTATTTTTTTATAAAAAAAACCGGCTCTAACGATTTTGATAAAATTTGGCTTATTTGTAGCATTTAATGTACCCTACCATATGTAAAAAACCGCATCTTTCTCAAAATTCTCGTTTAGCTAATAATAATAACTGATTTTTGGAAGGTTTTTGGCCATAAAAGGGTTTTTTTTTAAATTTTTCAAAACCTTTTTTCGTGCATCTATACAGGCCTAATTGACGTGTTTGGTACAAATTTGTTCGAAATCGATCGAATAGTTTTATCTCTAGCTAATAATAATAATATTTATTAGTTAATCTCCTAGTTTAAAATCATCTCTCCTACCCCTCGTACAATAATGAAGTCACTGTGAATCTGTTTATAATTTAAATATGTTTGTGAGAAAGTATGTGCCAGTTCCTGGTACCATTTATTTGCTTAGTAATTGAGCAAATTGTATGTTTTTTAAAATTAAATGAAACTAAGAGTCTATATTTATTGATTTCTAGAAAATGTATGGTGATAACAATTAGGCAGAAATTACATATACTAATGATAATTCATTGTTATAAGCCAAAGAATAAAATTAGACTAGGCTTTAAGTTTTATAAATGAGTTTAAGAAATATACCAAATTTAATTCTAATATCAATTTATAGTTACAAATAAGTTTGAAATATTCCTGCTTCATACAGATCTCACAAATATTTCCTAGTTACGACTAAGCTTCATTATGTACGGTAATTTTATATACTTTATTTTTCTTCAAAATGCATTCCTATTGTCTCCACACAATTTCTTTATCTGTATTCATTAAAATTGGTGACAGCGAGCCAAACAAGACATATTTTGTTTATCACTTGTAAAACTGCTGACTTTCTGTTAAGTAATTTTACCGGGACATATTTTAAATAGGCCCAGTTTAAATAATTATACATTTTAAATCCCACACTCTGAAACTCAGCAAAATACTAAATTAAAATGTAAAATTATGAAAATTATTGGTTTAACTCTGCAAAGTGAAAAGAGAAACGTACAGTGTTGAAGAGTAGTATCGTGAAACAGGACCCAGTCTATAAAAGAATAGATGTAGTATGCTGCGCTAGGATAACAACAATTTTAGTTTAAACTTTCAAAATTCTAATGTTAAAATTAAATAAAACAAAATATAATTTTAAACAAATTATTTACTTTTATACAGACTTTTATTAAAACTTTGCAAAGTAATATACAAATAACATAAAATTGTTTACGATCTTTTCCTTTTGAAATTTTTGTTGTTTTTTCCTTTTAGTCGCTTTCTAACACCTGAAGCTTGCTCCGTGTCATCATCATCTCCATCGTGTTTTCTACCTTTAGATCTCTTATCTTCAAGATCTTTTATCTCCTGAAATCAAACATAATTTTAGATTGCAATGATAAAAATGCATACATGAAGACTATACCAACAAAGCAATTCTTTAACATACAATTTTCAACTGAAGAAAAAACCAATTAATTGTGAAAATGGTTGGTTGAGTAAGAGTCGAACTTGTGTGCCAAGTGTACCTTACCGTATATTTAAACCACAATAAATTTCAAATTGTATCCTGCTTAGTGATGTAAAATTCCCGAGGACTTAAACTCGAGGAAATATTCCCAGTGAATGTTCCCAGAATATTACCAAAATTCATAAATTCTCGGGAATTTACAATTTACGAGCAAGATAACTCAAAGACTCATATTTGTTACATAAAGTAACAAGTAATTATTAAATAGTTAAATTTAATCACGATTAGGTTAAATTAAACTATAAAATGCTATAAATTCAAAGATTCCAATATTTATTAACAAAAAACTAAAAAAATTCGCCGAAATAAATCATGATACATACAAAATATTTTGGTAAAACTGTGAGCTTATCTTCATCTTAATAGTACAGTAGGCCTAGTCACTTTCACTAAAGTCCATTAAATTTCATCCTCTTCTTTTTCTCTTCATCATCTGATAGGATGCTAATATTCTCTTCCTCATTGACGTTGACGTCTCCTTCATCATGTTCTGTATCATCATCTAGATTTTCTTCTTCTTGTTCCTTTCCTTCATCTGGATTGTCTGGGTTACAACCACTTTGGGTTTGAACTCCAGTAGATTCACACATCTTTTTATTCTCCTGAGGTTGAGCATTCATCAGTTTCCAGTTGTACGAAATATAAGTGCAAGTTTAGCTGCTCGCTCAGATGATAGACGGTTCCTATTTTTAGAGTGCATCCATTAAAATGTACTGAATGTACGTTCTGTGACGGCAGAAATGACGGGATCTCCTAAGGTTCTGATAGCCCCATCTACCAAGTCGCAGGTTCCTCTTAGCACCCTCCACCACAACAAGGGCTTAATTATTCTCCCTTTGTCACCAATTCCCTCCCAAAGAAACTTCTTAGAGAATAGCCGTTCTTTATCCCTGTAGTCCGCAACATTTTCTCTCACCTTCATTACATCCAAACCCATATGCTGCGCACACTCACAAATGAAGCCTATAGCATCCAACAACTGCGAAGGGTCAAGCAGGAGTGCGAACTTCCTTGCATTTTAGGATCATGCAGGAGAGCTACGAAATGAAATTGATTTCCCAAAATACTACAGTAGGATTAGCCTAGACTACGGTATAGGACTGAATTATGATTAATTATTAGAAAGTAAACTTACTATATTTAAATTTGTGCTTGTGGAACATCAACAATTTTTAATCTTGAAGGTGTTAGTTTTTGGAACTTTACTATTAACAATTATATTAAATTACTTATGTTTAATCCTGTTCCTGTTTAAATCAATGTGAGTATCACTTGAGTTTATAAAGAAAATCTAAGAGATCAGGATTTATTATTATTTTTGAAAAAGAAGAGGACTCAAGGTACATTGCTCTTGAAAATAAACTACGTGCAAATTATCATAGGAAAAGGTAATACAGTATTTCCTTATTATTATTCTTAGATAAACATGAGGAATTTAAATGAATAGCTTAACTTTAAGACTGTTAATAAGCATTATAACGGTCAAAATAAGGATTTTTATAAATTCCCACTTTTTGGGGATATTTCCAGGTCGAGGAAATATTCCCATTTTATAAGTTCCTTCCCACTGGGAATATTTCCGGATTACATCACTAATCCTGCTGATTTTTATTTTATTCTGATGTGAACTACATTGTAAACTTAGAACATTTTCAGATTATATCTCTATTACTTGGATGCCTTTTGAAATTTTAAGGTTATATGAGGTAGAATGGTTTTTGCACAAACTGTACTCTTTCAATTAACCAAAACTTCATCACAGTACCAATATCATAGTACCAACAAGATGGTTCCACGGCTTACACTGCATGAGCTTCTATAGATGTTATTTGTCATATTTTTCCAAAACACTCAATTTCCTAAATTGGCAGCACAGCGCCGGTTTAGCTTCCCACTTGCCAAACTTCATCACCTGTGAGTAAAAACCTAATTGACCGAGCGAAGCGAGGTCTCCATTTTAACTCGACCGTTCGACATATCGTCTGTGTGTCTGTCTGTCTCACGATAACGGCCAAATGCCTTGACCGATTTTGATGATTTTTTGCATGAACGTTCCTTATTCCTAGGCCCAGCCAAGTATATATACGGTTTTTTCCATTTTTCATTTTTAACCCCTTAAATAAAATAAAAATGGCGGACGGACCGTTTCTCTCAGTGTAAGCTTTTTTCCAAAGCCAGTTTGTGGCTTAACCGTAAGTCGAATTTAAAAACGAATAAAATTTTGCAGGTAGCAAATTAGATTTTCAACAAAATTGTATTCTTGATTTTTTTCAGTATCTCTAACGGTAAGCTCACAAAATGGCCGTAAACTTCAAATTTGTTAAAAATCGTCCATGTTTTTGTATTTTAACCATGCTTTTATACGTTTATTCTAAACCAATTCAAAAGTGTTCCATATGTTTTTTTTTTTTGTAGATAAAGGTTCATAGAATTCATATATGCCAATAAAAAAATGATTGAAGTAAAATTAACAAAGTTATTAGCTCAAGAAACAAGCATGTACAGTAAAGAATGGAAAAAGTTCAACTTTAGGCCTACCTAAGAAGTAGTAAACATTTTTTGTAATTTTTTTCATAAATGTAAAAACGTTTCGTAATTTTGTTCTAAATAGAACTGTATAAAAATATTTATCAATTTCAAATTTCTTATTTTGAAAACACCAGTTTTTATATTCCTACTACATGACTGCTAACAAAACTAGGCCTGTTTTGAATAGTAATTTAGGAATATATCCTTTGCCCGAAATTGACATATTGTTATAAGAAAGTGTAGAGAATAAATAAAAAAATTGAACTGTTTAATTGTAAATTATTATTTTATAAAAGTATTTGACTTAGCTTTACTTGAATTACAAAATGAGATGAAACAAATGAAACCTCACGGCGATAAAGGACATACAAAAAATGACCGTTGGACAGCGTGGGAAGTGTTGGTGTTGGTACATGGGTGAGATCACTATTATGATGCTTTAAATCGTTTGTTTTCATTATTTCTAATATTAGAATACGATATTAAACTGTAAATACATTGTTAAGTTTTAGTTATTTAAGTATGTAAATATTTAATTCTATGTTTTCGATCAATAACGTGATATTTGTAGCTACCTTAAGCATTATTAACCTATTTTAACACAATGACCCCTAAAAGAAAATCGTTAGCAGTTAAAGCTCAAAAGAGAAAAAAACGAGAACTAGAAACCTCGGAATCGCGAGAATTGCAAAATAATGTTTCACTGGCTAAACCTTCTGCTTTCTTCCTTACTGGCACACTATTTTTAACCTAAGCTCAAAACCACATTTGTTATTTCAACAAGCGAGGTCTACTGTTCACAGAACTACTAGTAGTTATGCTTCCAACAAGATGGTTCCACGGCTTAAACTGCATGAGCTTCTATAGATGTTATTCATCATATTTTTCCAAAACACTCCATTTCCTGGTTTGGCAGCAAAACCTAACTTCCTCATTTGCCAAACTTCACCGCCTGTGAGTCAAAACTTACGTCTAGACTCTGCGCCAATAAACCAAATACAAATGAATAGCTTAAGCTTTCCAAAGTTCAAGACATCACCTATATTGGAGATGACTTGTTGGAAAAGGCAACTGTTTACTTTAGGAAACGATTCTAATGATAAATAAAATTAGCATACAGTAATACATGTACTTGTATAGTAGTACATTTTTTCAGTTTTATTAATTCATAGACTTGTCAATGCTAAATATTTTAATAGGTACCTTTGCTGCACTCGATTCCACGTTCACCGTGCAGTAAATACAGGTTTTATGGGAGAATAGACATGCTACTACCATTACAGTGAACATCACGTTTATTGTCATGCGGGTTGCGTCAACTTTCCGAGCATTGCATGGGATTTGATGTTTTTTAGTTGGCTAGTATCGCTGAGACAGTCGTATGGATGACATGGCTTATGGGTGCTCTGTACTGCACAGTTAACGTGGAATCGTGTGTAGACACAGTATTAAATATATAAATGTTATACTTTCCCTTCCCACTTTGAACATAATTGACTTGGAATTCAAAATATTTTTTGTTTTAATTCCTAATTATATTTTATTTGCACTTAACACCTGCGTTTAATCAATTGCTATCTATATGCAGCGTATAAAAATTTCTGCACTAAAAATGTGATAAAAATTATAGAAACAGAGACCAAGTTGATTCACTAAGGGATTTGTTCTTCCAATTTTGGTATACACTACAAAAATCAATATAGGCATACCAAAACTAAGGTTGTCCAACTTCTGCTTAAGAGTAAGGTTAATATAATATGAATCTAATATTAATAAAAAAATAATATGAATAAATTACATTAGACTCAAAATTTGATAGGCAATTTTAAAATACTTCTCATCAAATAAATAGGTCTAAATAGGCCGTTTTTATTATTTTACTAGTCGGAAAACTATCCCCACACATGTTTATTATGTTGTTTGACAATGTAATAATAAATTTGGTTACAAAATGTATTTACAGTATTTAATTATTCAACTTTATAGTTGTAGGCCTATATTCCTCTAAATTTTTAATTTTAGCTTAAACAACTGCAATTTTATTTAGCCTTGAAATATTGGCTGAAGTTACATAAGAAAATTGTACAAGATTTTAGTAAATGCTAGAATCTACTAGAAACTTGATAGCATAGAAACAAAACAAATCCTTGAATTTTTCGTACATGCTAGAATAATAAGCATATTCTTATGGTTTTTATTCCATAAATAATAACCAAATCATTAAAGTTACTTACTAAGCATATACAGGGAGTCCCACAAAGAGGTTTAAACGTTTGATTTTGTATAGCTTGCCCATCAATGCATCGATCTTTTTGAACCTTTACACACTCCACAATAGAGGCTTTAAAAATGTTCTGTGATAATTTTATCAGTACAATACTTACAGAAACAAAATGGTGGAATAGTGAAAAATTTATTAAGTAGGTACTTCTTGAGTTGGTACCAGATTTTTTACTGCTTTGCAGTTCTAACGCTCTTAGATGAACAGCTGTTTGATAGAATAATATTGCTTCAGCCATAAACTCTCTAGTGCAGTGTTTAATGAATTTGAGGTTTGCAAAATGGCTTTTACTGTTGAACAAAAAGTAAAGTGTTGTACGTGCTATTGCTTTTTGTAACAGAAGCAGTTAGACAATTTCAGGTTGCCTACCCACGAGTTGAACCACCTAGCAATCCAACAGTAACTAAATGGAAAAATCTTTTGTGTAAACGGAGTGTTATCTTACTACATTTCGGACAGTACAATGTCTGGAATTATGTATGCACAAGTTTTAAATCAACATGTATTGCCTCATTTTATGGTTTTAGAAATGAACCAAGCAATATTTCAACAAGATGGTGCTTCACCTCATTTCGCAAACCATGTCAAGGACTTACTAAATGGCAATCTTAATGGGCGTTGGATTGGTCTTGGAAGTAATTTTTTGGATTGGCCATCCCGATCCCCAGATTTAACTGTGTGTCACTTCTTTTTATGGGGTTACCTAAAGGAACATGTTTATTCTCACAACTGCAACAATGATGAGGATTTAAAACATGCAATTGAAGAGGAACTTCTACAGATACGGCAGGATTTCTTTTTAAAAGCGTACGAATCATTTGTTGAGCGCTGTTACCAGTGTGTTGCTGTGGATGGATTACAGTTTGTGTAATTTTAGACTATGGTTTTAAGTTTTACACTATGTTATGTCCTAGTTTTCTAACAAAATGCCTTTAATCATTAGAATGTGATAATACAAATATTTTACAAAATCTACAGTAATTTAATTGAATTTTTATTACAAAATGAGTAAGGTATAATTTAAATAGCTATTTACGGAGGGAGAAAATTAATACATTTTTCATTATTCCACCCATTTTGTTTCTGCAAGTGTTATACAGCTCAAATTTTCACAAAACATTTTTAAAGCATCTATTGGGGGGTGTGTAAAGTTTCAAAAAGATGGATGCATTAATGGGCAAGCTACACAAAATGAAACGTTTAAACTTCTTCTTGGGACACCCTGTACATAGCCTTAATTATAGTGCCATTGGACTAAATACTTAATAAAATTTTGTTGAAGCTTTATAGCCCTAGTCTTTATTTCTACAAATATTACTCAAATCAAATGATTAAAACATATGACATTGATAACTAACCATTTTTGCAACTCGCCGGGCTTCAGACACTCGTTCTTCGAGGCACATAACTTCTTCTTCCTCTGTTTTATAAAGAGGCAATTTCTTTCCAATCAGCTGTTCTATCCTTTGGTACAATTCTACATCATACTGAAACATATATATACAGATATTTTCAAGTCAGGATAACCATTAGCTGGAAATATGATTTTATGGATCTTCTATCTTACACCTGAGGTTTAGTAACGATGTAACAAGTTGGTAAAAAAAAGGTAAATTTATACAAGTTAAGCAAAATTTCTAATTACTAGTGTTTTATGATAGTACTCTTGTAAACTAACTTGTATTTATAAATAAATTTGTACAAGTTTAAAAATTATTTACTTGTAAACAACAACAATTAACTTGTCTGAAACCAACAAACTTACAGCTGACACATAACTTGTTACCAACTTGCAATTTTTTACTTAACTAAAAAATGCCTACTCTTTAAACAAACTAAAAACTAAAACATAAGCAGATTGTTGCCGTGAGAAATACTAGACACGCCCAGAAAGTAAGTTCCGTTTGGTAATAAAACAAAATCATGTACAGATACAGGAAAATAATTTATTGCACAAAAATATACAACTTTTTTCTTCATAGCTATCCTAATTTCCCAGTATAACGTTAGGCATTATAAAAATTTAAAAAAAAAATTATTAATAAAACTTGTTAAAAATAAAACATTGAATTTAGGTTAAGCCTACAATAGTTTTCTTTACCTGTTGTCTTTTTACAACTGAAATATTCTAAACTCATTTAGTTTACAACTTACAACTCAGGATCGTGAGGTTCCTAAACAAGTACTTGCTGGAATGTAGGATAATGAAATCAAACTAAAATGGTTCACATAACAACTGATTTTAATTGGCCTAGCCCAGCATGTTTTTTCTTTTTATATCAAGTTACAAAAAATTTACAACATTATAAGTTATTTTGACAAAAAAAAATTTAGTCAAACAAATAACATAGATCAATTTAAATTAAAAAATATATGGTACATACAGATATATAATACTTACGAAAAGGCAGACACACAAACTTTAATTTAAAAAAAAAGAAAAACCCACTCGCACGCGCAACACTTTTGTAGTTCAGTTCATCGTCGTGTTCAATTTACTGTCACGTTATTTAAAAACTTGAAAAGTTCGCCAATCGCTACACACACCTTGTCGAAGATTTTAACTTTTTTTAAATTAACAACCTGTTCTTCAATACCTCACTCAAAACACCCTTTACGACTATGTAGATTATTAATAAATGTTACATATTTAAACTGTTTATTATTGCGCAACACACAACACTTCAAGCGATGCTCACCGTTTGGACTCTCGTCCAGAAGTGCCGTTGGCGTTCTTCTCCCACCGCTACTTTCATTCGGCTTCTACTTTCTCTTCACCAATCAGGAACGTCTGACAACACATAGATGCTTGATGTTCCGTCAGAGTCTTTTGGTTGCTAGCTATGCGTTCTTTTTAGATCTTGCATGTGGAAAATCACGTAGAAAATTTTTCCTGGAATTAGCTTGCAGGTGTTTGCTTCTTATCTCGTCTAAACTGGTGTGGACGTTACTTTTCTAAATGCGTCTCAAAACTCGTATACTTTCCGCGTCTTAAAGTCAGTGCATAAACTGTCTATTTTTTAAACTCGCATTTTAATTGAATATAATAATTAATTTTAATACTTGTCTGCCTTTTACATTTATTCAAATTAATACTGAAATTGACTTTAAAATTTGTCTGCCTTTTATCAAAATATTGAACCGACTCATGTCTTATGCATTTTCCCTGCCCTTTACTTTAAGAGTCCTGAAGCTTCAGTTTAACACTTTTTATTTCTTTATTTTACCTTAATTCAACAATCTTACACCAGGCATTTGTTTT
>JAGFPH010006079.1:30366-51896 GCA_018207615.1 Philaenus spumarius | reverse complement strand
TCTTTATTTTACCTTAATTCAACAATCTTACACCAGGCATTTGTTTTTGTATGCCTTCTTCATAGAAGGTTGCCACCTGTGTTTTCAACCATGTGGTGACATGTTCTTTTAGCTCATCATCAATGTTGAAGTGTTAACTACCAAGGAAAGATCCCAGATGCAAAAACAGATGGCAGTCGCTAGAAGCAAGGTCAAGGCTGTAAGGAGGATGGTCAAACACGTCCCAGCCGAAGTCTTTTACTAGTTTTTATTTCACATTCGTAGTGTGTGGCCAAGCGTTGTCATGAAAGAAAACAACACCAAAACGTTTGTTTAAAGCCATTTCGAATATAGATATTATAAATATATATTTTGACTTAACGTCTACAATATTTAATTTGCTGTCGTATACGACGGCCGTTTCAGCTATTTTCAAGTATTTTTAGCAGGATATCCTATGTCACTTATTAACACAAAAACACTCATTACAGTACTACACTAACACAATACAATAATAAATGACACGATACATTATTTAAAAAGATAAAACAGAGTCAATTCAAAAATCTTCGACTGTTTGGGCCCAACATTCTGATACCTACTGCATCTTTTTGAGCATCGGTTTGAGCAGTTGTTGGGCAAAACCAATCGAAGATTTTTGACTTGACTCTGATTTATCTTTTTTTGAATAATGTATCATGTTATTTATTATTGTGTTGTGTTAGTGTACTGTAATGGCTGAATAGCTGAAACGGCCGTCGTATACGACAGCACATTGAATATTGTAGATGGTAAGTCAAAACATATACTTGAAAACAACACCTTGAGAACATACCTCGGCGCAGTTTCTTAAGTGTCTTGTAGTAAACATCTTTACTGATTGTTTCTCCTCGCGGCAAAAATTAATCCGTAAAATGCCTTTTCCATCCCAAAACACTGAGCACATGACTTCTCGAGATGTCAAGATTGCATTGGGTTTTTGTGTTGCTGAGGACGAAGTGTGTCTCCATTCTACCGATTATTACCTTTAGTTTCAGGAGTGTCATAAGCAGCCCAAGTTTCATCCCCCGTGACTATCTAAGACAGAAAGTTATAGCCCTCTTTGTCGTAACGTGTCAAAAACTGAAGTGCTCTGCCCATCCATTTTCTTTTGTGTCCAACGTGAGCAAAGTTTTCAAAAACCTAGTTTTTCCGTAACAATTTTATGAATTAGTGATCGCAAAATTTGGTACCAAGAGCTTAGTTGTAAAGTTACGGTTTTCCTTAATCTTTTCGTCAACTGCACGAACCAGTTCATCAGTAACCAAAGATAGAAGTCCACTTCGTTCTTCATTGATCACGACCTTGATTGAACTGTCGGACCCATCTTCTCACCATCACTTATTGCATTTTCTCCATAAACCTCGCAGATTTGTAAATAAATGTCAATTGGTTTAACGTTCTTTGCATTCAGAAAACTAATCAGAGATCTGATTTCTCAAGTGGCCGACATTATAAACCAGCACTACAAAGTGTACACAACAAACAGCGATCTCAAAATGGCATTATTTCCTTCTCTTTGTCTCGGAATGACAGAAACATATGCGCGAAACGAAAGCGCTGCTGCGGATAAAAATAGAAACGGAACTTACTTTCTGAATGCACCTCATAATAAATTATTTTTGTTTATATATAAGTAATATCTTCTACAAAAAAATATACATTAGGTTAAATGATTTCTCTGACAATTGTACAAGGTGAGCGGTAAGCAAAGACCACAGGGGTGTCTAATAGTTCTCAAATTTCTTATTTTGGTGTAAGTTATCATATTCAATTTAACTGTATATTTAAATAGACTTTTCCCCAGAAAAAGAAACACTGCTTAACAGATTATCTTTTAACGTAAATCAACAAAAGAACAATGTAGCCATACCACTGGAGAAATACATTTCAAAATGTATACAGTACCTGAGTGACAAAGGTAACGGCTTTCCCAGATCTGCCGGCCCTGGCTGTACGTCCCACTCTATGAATGTAGTCTTTACTGTGTGTTGGGATGTCAAAGTTTACTACTACGTCCACATGGGGTATGTCCAAACCTCTGGAAATATATCAAATTAAACTTTAATGTTTTACACAATACAAATTTGATTTAAGTTTATAGTAAAATATCTAAAACTCATACCAAAATTCATATGATTAATTATGTGCAGTAACGTTAACTCTATCCATATAATATATTAGTATCATCGCTAAAAAGACAAGCTTCTGATTTATAAGAAGTTTATGAAACATTTTAATATTTTATTTGTATAACATTTAGAATATTTTTCTATGGAACAATAAGCAAAGGACCATTTTAAGTATGGTCGAGCTAAAACGGAGACTTTGCTTCGCTCGACCGTTCGACATTTCGTCTGTGTGTCTATCTGTCTCACGATTACGGCCAAACGCTTTGACCGATTTTGATGATTTTTTGCATGAATGTTCCTTATTCCTAGGCCAAGCGATGCATATACACGGTTTTTTCCAGTTTTCATTTTTAACCCCTTAAATAAAATAAAAACAGCGGCCGGACCGTTCCTCTCAGTGTAAGCTTTTTCCAAAGCCAGTTTGTGGCTTAACAGTAAGTCGAATTTGAAAACTAATAACATTTTGCGAGGAGCAAATTTAATTTTCAAAAAAATTGCATTCTTGATTTTTTTCCGTATCTCTAACGGTAAGCTCACAAAATGGCCGTAAACTTAAAATTTGTTAAAAATCGTCCAAGTTTTTTTTATTTTACCATATTTTTATAAGTTTATTCTAAACCAATTCAAAAGTGTTCCATAGCCTTTATGTAGATAAAGGTACAAAGAATAATTCATATATGCCAGTAAAAAAATGATTGAAGGAAAATTAACAAAGTTATTAGCTCAAGAAACAAGCATGTTCAGTAATGAAAGGAAAAGTTCAACTTTATCTCTACATAAAAAGTAGTAAAAATTTTTTGTAATTTTTTTCAAAAATGTAACAAAGTTTTGTAATTTAGTTCTAAATAGAACTGTATAAAAATATTTATCAATTTCAAATTTCTTATTTTGAAAACACCAGTTTTTATGTTCCTACTACAATACTGCTAACAAAACTAGGCCTATTTTGAATAGTAATTTAGGAATATATCTTTGCCCAGAAATTACATATTAGGCTATTATAAGAAAGTGTAGAGAATAAATCAAAGAATTGAACTGCATACTTGTAAATTATTATTTCATAAAAGTATTTGACTTAGCTTTACTTGAATTACAAATAAAACGTCGCGGCGGTAAAGGACATCCAAAAAATTACCGTTGGACAACGTGGGAAGTGTTGGTACATGGGTTGAGGTCACTATCATGACGCTTTAACATCGTTTGTTTTCATTATGTTTAATATTGGAATATGATGTGGAACTGTAAATACATTGTTAAGTTTTAGTTAAGTATGTAAATATTTAATTCTATGTCTTCCCTCAATAACGTGATATTTTTAGATACCTTACGCATTATTAACCTAAATAAATCACAATGCCCCCTAAAAGAAAATCTTTAGCAGTTAAAGCTCAAAAAAGGAAAGAAAGAAGAACTAGAAATCCCGAATTTGCGGGAATTGCAAAATAATGTTTCACTACACCTTCTGCTTACTTCCTTACTGGCACACTATTTTTAACCTAAGCTCAAAACCACACTTGTTATTTCAACGAGCGAGGTCTACTGTTCACAGAACTACTAGTTATATATTAGGTTAGGCCTATTTATAACGTTAAATAAGCAGAAGACATTCGATCGACTGATCACAGTCACAATATTATAAGTTCGTAAGAATGACAAAGAACTTTGGCTTACCTGCTAGCAACATCTGTAGAGATTAAAATCGATCGACTTTTGGCTCTGAACTTTGTGAGCGCAGCCAACCTTTTGTTCTGTGACATTTGTCCATGAAGAGGAACAGCAGACATACCAAGATTTCGAATCATAAGAGCTGTTCGAACAGTGTTAGTACAGGTACCGCAGAATATCATGAAAGAGTTTCCAGCCATTTCATTGAGTATGTGTACCAAGTATACGTCCTGAAATAAGTTTAATAAATAAATAATATTCATTAAGATGTAAAAATAAAACTACCCTTTTGTTAATGTTTGCTATCCAAGAACTGAGTAGATAAATGGCGTCTCGAAAAACAATATTCAGTTTAAAATTATTGTATATTTTCAAACAAAAATTATAACGCAGATACTGATTTAGTAATTTGAATATTGTCTTGGAGTGATTTTTCTATGACTAATAGAAAGAGGTATGCTACGTTTATTATGTTCTAAATATGCAAACAGTTTTTCTCAATATCATTACACTTTAATTTTCTGTTAGATTTTACCTACCAAACTGATAATTGACTAGGGAAATCAACTCTGTTATGAAAACTTCCTTGTGAAGTCGTGTTTTCAATATGACAGTATTGATTTTATCAAAGTGAGGGCAGCATTTAAACAATAATTTCCTAGTACCTACTTGATCCATGACCAATGATTTAATTCCTTCAAAATTTATGGTTTGATGACGCCACTACAAAACTAATTTCTTGTGTTAATAATTGTGTTCATTGGGCAAGTGAAGATTCTAGCCTCGTCATTCCTGAAGAGTTAAATGTTTCCGAAGTGTGGCCTTATACAAGGAGTAGCGGTGTAATTGGGCCATACATTTTTTATGGTACTGCAATCTCAAAAAGGTATTTGGAAATGTTGCATGCAGTTATTATGGAATGACACAGTCCTGTTTTTAAAAATATTCATGATAAAATTATTTGGCAGCTAGACGGGGAAAGTTGTATACCTACTAAGACTCCTTGGACTTTTTAAATGAGCACTTGCAGGAATGTATAGAAGAGGTAGGCCATCATTGAGTTATCTGCTAGATTCCCAAACTTAATTCCATGTGATTGTGATAGATGAGGAATATTAAAAGATACGGATTTTTCTGTGACTAAATTAAATATTCAACATTTGAGATGATTAACCCTTTGACGGAAAAAAAGAGCCAAGGTTTAAATAAGTAAACTTGCATGTTCTTATTTTATACATTGTAGGCCTAACATTTGTATTTATAAATTAATCCTTAAGGTAATTA
This sequence comes from Philaenus spumarius, assembly GCA_018207615.1. Lineage (NCBI taxonomy): Eukaryota > Metazoa > Arthropoda > Insecta > Hemiptera > Aphrophoridae > Philaenus > Philaenus spumarius. The sequence goes on along the minus strand of JAGFPH010006079.1, from coordinate 46,797 downwards.
GAAGTATAAATTATCTTCATGGTTTTTCTTTTGTATTTTAGCCAATTAAATCTACTTAATAATTATTTGAAAAATAATGAATATTTATAATTGCTTATATTTTTAATCGTGTAAAATCTACAAGTCCGATGTTGGCTGTTACAGGGTTAGACAAAATATTTCCACATTATAAAAAATAAAACAGTTTAACATTAAAGTTGTATCAAATAATATAAGATACAAGTTTTTTTTTTGTTGGTTTTTAAAGGCGAAAAACCTAGGTGGTTATCATTGCCTGGAAAGATACAAGTAAACTGCATATTATTTAGTATACTGACTTATGCCATATGCAGTATATATATTGTTTTTAAAATATGTTGAATACAATTTTAATTTTGTATATAATTGGTGAAGCTTTAATACATGTTGGCCATTCTGTAATTAATTGTTAATCAACAACATAAATATTTTACTGTAAATTTAAGCCTATCTAAAATTGTTCAATCATGCCCAGATAAATATTTCAAGAATAAACAATAACTGAGGTATAGAGACTAACCTTGAACTTAACAGGAATGAAGATATAGTACTGTTGCAACTGATCAACAGTTTTGTATTTAGTCGACACTTCTATTTTGACCGGGTCAACAAGAGACGCACGTTGGAGTTTCTGCACTTTCTTTGTCATTGTTGCGGAGAACAAAAATGTTTTCCTTTCTCTTGGTATTACTTTTAAAATTTTATCCACCTCAACTTCAAAATCCATGTTCAATATTCTGTCTGCTTCGTCCATTACCTGCAAATATAAATATTAAGTTCGTCTAGATAATATCTTGAACAATTAAAAACAGTTGATTATTATTTGATAATTTATTAATACTAACTTTTAAACATCCGCTCAATAATGAATTCATTCAAGGGAGGAAGTCAGTCTACAAAAGCCGTTGTAAGATTTGACGAGTTTAGAAATAAAGATAAAATGGAAAGACTTAGGTAGAGCAAACACTAGGGCATTCCTATGCTGAATTTTCACTCCCTTTAAGTGTGCTTGACAGATGTTCCTCACAAAAATAAAAACGGAATACAATCTATATAATAACATATTTCCCCACCCTGAAATGTTAATAAATAAAACAACTAATGTTTTGTTCTAAAAGAATTTAGAAATTGAATACTTAAATTAAAATTCATGAATTTACTTTGGTGGAAATCTACACATAGATATTGATTCTTACTGCACAGAGTAATAAACATAAATATCAATAATAATTAAAATCCATGGTTAAAAAGACATTAATATTGAAAGTAATTCAATATATTTTAAGAGATTTCCAAGTTACCTCTTATTGCTTCAACTTTTTATAAAAAGTATAGACACAATTACACTAATTGCAATTTTTCTTTTACCATAACTAATAATTATTGAAAAGTATTCCGTTTGTACACATAATTCTTTAAAAAAATAATTCTGTTATAAAATAGTGGTTAAAATAGCTTATGAAAATTATGACCATAAAAACAGTCTTAAGGAGAGGCCACAAGCACCCAAATACTTAAATTTAGGTCACAACAGTTTTTGTAAAGGGTGAGGCAATGAGATTAAAATTTTGTTGGATTTTATAACTTTAACTGCACTGTTTCAGGAAACATAGCTCAATTTAAAGAAATAATTCCTACATGAAAACACAAAGACTTTTTACAAATAAATAACTATAAACAATTGAAAATGTAAGCAGACAAAAATATATACTTAAAAAGAATTTAAAATGCAGATCTAAATATAACTTGCTTTATTAGTAGGACAGTGTTTAAACTACACATTGAACTAACAGTTAATGGCTTAAGTTGTATTACACCGGGAGTTGTACTATACCTAGTTAAAACGACTTTCGCCCAAAAAATTAACATGGCAGACATAGGAGCTGCGCATAAATAAAAAAATATGCATGGAAATAAACCCCCACAAGTGTAGTAGAAGCGCATTAGATTGTCACTTTGCATAACACGGAAGGAGTTACACGCAGTTGCAGTAAGTGAAGACAAAACTGATGATTTTTATGTGCCAAAAGTTGTACCCCTTTCCCCTGCATTCCGTAGTAACTCGTAGCAATTTACTTTTTTCACTCCCCCGTTTTCCAAAGTAACCCTTAGTAGTACTCAAATTCGTATAACTTTGCCATCTGTTGGAATATTTTAAAACTAACTTCAGAAACTTGTTCAGAGAACATTTTTTACAATAACTATAGTGGATCCGTACAGATTTAATACGTTAACTGAATATAAGTGACAAGTTGGCCATTTAAGAGGTCTGGTATGAGGCACTTGGTGCCAATTATGAATCCTGGGGAAAGGGTTAATAGTATTTTTACTTGAAACAGTATTAAAAGTGGTGCAAAAGTCTGCACAAATTATATTTCTACAAGGATTTGTTTAATTAAAAGTGCAAATCAGTTTAAACTGTGAAGACATGTGCTGGATGTGTGGCACCATCGATGGATAAATAGCAAGTATTATAATTTTGTTTCTTTTAATAAAGGTATCTATTTTTTAAAATTAATTAGTAATTTACCTAAAATTTGTCATTATTTCAGTATTAAGTAATAATTTTTATTTGTATGTATTTCATGGTAGTTAAAACATGAAATATTTTTCATTAAACAATCATAATCAGTTATCATGTTTTGCTGAATTTCATTGAATACACCTACGATGAAGTAAGTATACTGCATACACTATGAACTTGCTGATATAATTATAACTCAATAATTAAGGTTAGGCAAACGTAAAATAATTATGACGTCATGTGAGGTATTTCTAAGTGAAAGTTAGTTTAATTGCAAGTTTCTAAAGACGGTAGCTAATCTGACCTTCGGAGATTTGTGGCCAATGTAGATAGTTTTCTTGGATGCAGCAGGCATTGGAGTCATACATTAAACTTCATTGTATCTGCGGATAAGGGGTTGTATAATTTTTTTGATCATAGATTTTTATGGCCACATGTGTTTTTGGTGTGAATTGTAAAGTAACAATAGATTATTCATCTTTAGCTTCATCATTTTATTTTTCATTTCTCTTGTAACCTAGACGTTACAAATGTTATGCAAACAAAAATAAATTAAGAAGAGTTGACATCCCTTACAGCATTGAGTCAAACTAACATATTATTACACCCATACAAAAAAAAAATCTATTTACACATTTACACAAACATTATGCACTTCACATTATCATTTTTAGGAGGGACAAAAAAATAAAAATTTTGCAAATACCATGTGTTACAGAATTAATATCAGGGTTTTAAGGCTTTGTAGTTTTTATTCCTTTTAACTTACAATTATAAATAATACATCAAATGAAAGAGCGACTAAAACAGTTTTAACTACAGTGCTCAATGTTCGTACCATTCGTCCGATAACCAAGCTCATCCCAAACCTTGTTCAGTGTGTCTTTAGTAGCTGTTGTAACAACTGCTTCAATCCTGTTCCTTAAGATGGGCAAGTCATCTGGTAGTGGAGGCACATCCTTTATGAACCCCCAAAGGTAAAAATGGCGTCAGATCGAGCGAACGTGGAAGCCGTGTGAAACAAGCTCTGCCATCCAGCTCCTTGAGGCTAATCCAGTGGTCGGCTACAACATCGTTTAACCAATCGTGTATACTGAATTAAACCAGTGAGGCGGGGCACCATCTTTTTGACAAATAAAGTTCTGTAGTTCAATTTCGTCTAATTGAGGAAAGAGCCACAGTTGTAGCATGCCAAGATAAGAAATCATACTTACAGTTGCTTCACCAAAACTTTCCGCCGGGATATAAGACAAAAAAACATTCAATTTTGGGGAGTCTTGTTGCAATTGTACCATCTCGTAGGGATTTGCTGACCCCCAGATGTGCGTATTATGATTGTTCACATGTCCGCTTAGGTGAATTGTTAATTCATCACTGAAGACGACACGATCCAGAAAACCTTCACCGTCACGAAGCAATATCTTTTGCAAAGTAGGTAAACCGCAGTCTGTAGGCTTTAGAGCTTGTATCAATTGCAAACAACAAGGACGTAGTTGTAAGCGTCTCCTTAAAACTCAACACACAGACGTAACTAGAACTGCTAACTCACAAATAGCTTTCCAAACTGATTTCTTGGGGATATGCATGAAAGATTCTCTCTTTCAACACGTTCTTCATTCACTCTTGGTCGTCCCGTTCTCTTCTCTTTGCAAAGACAGCCAATGTTTTCAAACTGATATCAGCTACAAATGTTATTATCACTTGGAAGATTACATTTGAACTTAAAACGGAGTACACATTGCACTGTAACTACAGATTCAGTCTTTGCAAACTGTGAAACACAAAAAGCTTTCTGTTCACTAGTTACCATCTTTGCTACTAGCGCTTTCGAATGGAAGACAGAGGGTACAGTGCATGCGCACAAGTGTATCAAAAAACTGTTTGAGTTGCTTTTACATTTGATGTATTATTTATAATTTTAATTTAATTGTAATACATTATACAAAAGTTTAAAAGCCCTGATATTCATTTTTGAATATACTATTAAACTACTGAACAACAAAATGTTACTTTGTTTTGTTATGTTTTACTGTTACAGTTTCTTTGTTGTTATCTTCCCAAACTGTGTAGATGTTCATTAGTTTTAAGTTCATGGTGCTTTATTAACTTCCCGCTAAGAAAATTGAAAATTTTCTAAAATCGGGAAGTTATTGGTTTCACCCCGTTTTTCGAAAATCGAGTATTCATCAGATCTCGACGTTTTGAGGTCCTAGGAATCTTCCCTGACCACTCCCGAGAGGGTGTCACCCTGTCTGTATGTATGTGTGTGTGTATGTAAGTATGTGACCCGCTTATAACTTTTGAACGGCTTAACCGATTGGATCCTACCAAACGGCGTTCTAAAGAGTTCCATCAAACTTAGATTTCCTGAAAATTTCAACTAATTCGGACCGGAAGGTTCTGAGAAATTTTGAAAAAACTAAGAAATAAATTTTTTTCAAATCAGGTTTTTTTGGAATAACTTTTAACCCTGGAACTGTTAAACTGCACAATTGTGCAGTTTTCCACGCATAAAACACTGAACTTCGCCGTGCGTGACATCTCAACTTGTATTGAATATTTCACCCACTAAAAATCATCCAATCGCAATAATTCAGAAACCGTTGGAAAGTAAATGATCTATGCTTTAACTTTTGTATTTACAAGTTTTTTCTAAAACGTATATTTACATACGTAATCATCGTTGCAGTTTTTGAGTTTTCTAAAAGCCAATGTCACGCGAATTTTAATGCGCCGAAACTACCTTTAATTCCAGTTTCTATGTCTCTCAATAGCCTGCCCGGTATTTTTCTGAGTTATATCTGTATACTGAAGGATTCATCACACTGTTACCTATCTGAAACTTCCATCCAATCAAAAATCGGAAAAATAGTTCAAAAGTTGTGGCGCGTTTTGTAGACCCTTGCAATTGGTCAGATTTCAACCAATAAAACAGCACATTCTGCGTTCGAGATATCTCTTATAATTCAAATTATTTCAATAGACTTTTTTATATCTATTTATAGACCAAAGTTCAATCTTTCGTTTGGTATAAAGCAAACTAAAATTGACTGGTTAGGTGTTATTCAAACAGCAGTTGAAATTTCATATTTGCGCAGAATTCATATTTTATATACCGCTTGAGATTGCAAAACAAAGCTGTTTCCATTGTCTTCAACGGTCATATTTTGAATTTCCTTTGTCCGCACGAGATTTCATTTGTTTCATCTCACTTTTGTAATTCAATTGATTTTAAGTAAAACACTTTTATGATATGGTAATATACAAGTATACAGTTCAATTCTTTGATTTATTCTCTACACTTTGTTATAATAATATTTCATTTTTTGGGCAAAGCATATATTAGTAAATTACGTTACAACTAGGCCCACTTTTGTTAACAATCGTGTATTTGGAACATAAAAACTGGTGTTTTCAAAATAAGAAATTTGAAATAGATAAATGTTTTATACAGTTATATTTAGAACTAAATTACGAAACTTTTTTAAACTTACGAAAAAATTACAAAAAATGTTTACTACTTGTTATGTACGCCTAAAGTTTAAACTTTTTCTTCCGTTAATGAACATTATTTGTTTCATGAGCTAATAACTTGTACAATTTTACATGAGTAAATTTTTTACTCGCATATATGAATTCCTTGAACTTTTTCCTACAAAAAAGCTATGGAACACTTTTGGATTGGGATAGAATTACTATTTTTGGCGAATTTTTGAAAAAATGCTTGTAAAACGCAAAACACGGCTTTTCATCGAAAAAATTTAACATTGACAGTTGTAGGGTTAAACGGCTTTACCGATCAATTCCAAAATCTAATAAGCTTTTAACCTTGAAAAGCGACGTCAATCGCTACCAGTCCGGTCAAAATCGGTTAATTCGTTCGTGAGATATCGTGAACGAAAGAAAATAAAAAAAAGTGTTTTTTCTCAATTTCTCCGAAATTTTTCATTAGAAAAATTTTTGTTGTCGATTCTTTCAATGGACTCAAAAAACTGCATCGATTGCCGCAAATTGCATAAAAATCGGTTGATTCATTCGCGAGATATCGTGAACGAAAGAAAATTTAAAAAATTGTTTTTCCTCAATTTCTCCGAAACTTTTCATCTGAAAAATTTTTGTTGTTGATTCTTTCAATGGACTTCAAAAACTGCATCGATTGCCGCAAATCGCATAAAAATCGGTTGATTAATTCAAAAGTTATGGCAGTTCAAAATTTCCAAAAATAGTGTTTGTTGTAATTAAACTTAGCGGGAAGTTACATGGATGGCCTTTAGGGTCAACCGTTTTCCAATTTTTTTTCTTTTTAACTAATTTTAAGATTTGAACTAACGTTATTTATATTATTATAATTATTTTAATTTCTAGCTGTTATTAATTTAGATAAAATAAAACCTGAACACAAAATCTCACAATAAATACGTTTACTAACCTCAAATGCGTTTCAACGACAATGTCGCCATCCTCAGTGAACATAATGTCGCGGTACCTTCATTTTGAACATAAAACTTGTTATTAAACTGGAAGCTATATAGTGTCAGGAATTAACTCGCCAACCTATCTAATTTCTAAATGGTTAGTGTCACGCCTCCAATAACTTACTCCTCCTCCTTTATTTGCCGTAAAGAACACTTATGAATTTGTGAAAAGCGTTCAAAATTGTAACGATAAGCGTTAAAAAACACAGGATATTATAAAGTGTTAAAAAAAAAATGGGGTTCGGTAAAGTTTCAAAAATAAAAAAAATGTTCAAATCAAAAATAAAAATGCTATATGTGGATTATTCAACAATCATTAACACAACACCTCTCCTTTCTTCTTTATTTTAGTCACCTTAACACCAGAAGTCGTCGCTCATAAAATACCTTAATACATTAAAAAACACCTCTTAGGCCTATTGCCTTACTTCCATAACAAAAATCACCATTTACTAAAACTCACCATATCATATATCTCCTCTAACTCCAACGTAGAATTACACCTTATGCTCCACCTTACTTTAATTCACCTTACTTACAAAAACCTTGATACCACCTTCATTTAACTCAAAAAATAATTTTAAAAAATTATAATAATAATCGTAATATTTATAATAATCCACATATAACTTCATTTATGCTCTATTAGCATCTGTCTATCCATAATTATTAATTATTGTGAAATATTTATTGAATTAGTTTAATTTTCTCAGGGGTGAATACCTGGCTGTTAAAGTACAAGCTAATTGGATATTCGTGGCTCAATAAAGAAATTCAAGACATTGCGGCAAGACAACTATTCGTTTACTCTGACATAATTAAAGAATGGTTATTTACAATAAAACATATCAAGATTACAAAAAACAAACAACAAATCATTTATGTATAAATCTGTACAAGTTATAATTAGGCCCTAGTCTACTTTAAAGTATGACGCAATAGTGTAAGGTTGAAGTTAAGTTGTCTCTTAAAATTTGTATAATTGCAGACTTATAATCTTAAAAATTAATGGCCATTTTTACTCACGGTTGCACTGTTTTTACCTAGGATTTCTTTTTCATTATGATAAAATGTGAAGCACTAACTGTTCAACTCGCGCCCTTTTGACGAAGCACATGGTCAACTTATAAATTCGAATATCACTTAATCCACACCATCGATTTTGATTTCTAAGTTTACAGCAACTCCGAAGTACTTTTTCTTCACTTTACAACAACATTTGTCGCTGTCTCAAGGAAAATATTACATTTTTCAACGAATTTTCCACCACCTGGATCCAGCTACGTATACAGTTCACTACCCCATCTTGAGTTCTTCTTTTCCAGAACGTTGTCCAACGTTCTCTCTCACGTTCCGTTCCGTGCAGTTTTGCACGTAGACCATTAGTGCTAAGCCTTCCGTATCTCGATACATACGCTGATATTGTTATACATGTTTTGTTTTTAATTGTTTTTGCATTGTTTTTGTATTGTTAAACTGTTTATAATTTAATCATTGCTTGTCCTTATTAACTGTTTCTTTTCACCGTTCGCCTCAACCGCACTACTCGTTGAAAAAAATCTCTTATATAGTTCTCACACGTTACATACGTTTATATGTTAATATATTTTTTAAGTCTGCTTTTATTTTACCTACTTTTATAGTCTGCTTATTCTTTACTTTTTATTTATTAAAAGTGATTCTACTGTAACTATTTTGCGTCATAAAGGAATTTATATATATATGCAAAAATTATAAATGTTTATTATTATTATTATTGCGTCATTTTATTTATTTAGACCAAACCTCTGTGCTTTAGACACTATGGGAAACTGCTGATTTATTTTTCATCGTATAGCATTTCTGTTACATGGCTGTCAGTGTTACAAAATATTTCATTTACGCCTAGTGAATATTTGGTTTCGATGTAGTGTCGCTTTACCCAAGTGTTCCAGTGTCTGAGACGATAGAAATGATTAAGGAGTGGCTAGTTTGTAACAATTTAAGTGACTGTGAGGTTGGTGAATTTTTACTACTTATACATTTGTGCATGAGTCAAAATAGCTTCCAGTTTAATAACAAGTTTTATGTTCAAAATGAAGGTACCGCGATGGGAACCCCTTTGTCTAGTTTTATTGCTAACTTTTTTATGAGCTCATTTGAAATAAATGCTAAAAATTCAATGAAGTACTTTCCACGAGTATGGGTTCGTTATGTGGATGATATTTTCACAGGATTTGATAAAAACAAAAATCTTGATCGATTTTGTGATGCTATCAATGGATTTCACTCCACAATAAAGTTCACTAAGGAAATTGAAAAAGACTGCAACTTACCGTTTCTAGATGTGAATGGGTTTAGGGAAAACAATGTTTTGTCATTTAGCGTATATAGAAAGCTGAATGCATCTATACAAATAGATATATAACGGAGGACTCACACCATTCTCCAGGGCATAAAAGAGCCGCTTTTAATTCTATGGCTCACAGATTGGTTAACTTGCCGTTATCTAAGGATAACTACAAAAAAGAACTGAAATATATGTATGGTGCTGCGATTTTTAATGGGTATTCTAAAGAATTAATAGACAACATAGTAAGAAAAATTAATTTCAAGAAAATCAAGGAATCAAGGAATCAAGGTGCACTCTTGTGAGCAACAAGCCCCAACAAAGATGAGTTAAAACAACGTTTGCTCCACCATTATATAATATTGTTAGAAAATCGTTAGCGAAATATGCTAATTTGAATGTAGCTTTGACGGCTGATAATAATCTCTTGGTAAGATGCTGGGTAATCCTAAAGATAAAATTCAAGAACATGACAAATCCGGAATTTATTATATTAATTGCGAAATGTGTCCTAAAAAGTATATATGTCAAACCATAAGAAGCATGAAGATACGAGGTAAAGAACACTTTTCTCATTTAAAATATAATAGGCCTGATAAATCTGCTATGGCTAAGCATTCTTTAGATGAAAATCATGTAACGTGCTGCTCCTTGCGTGCCGTTTACAAAACAAAATTTATTAATAATTAAAAAAATAAAATAAAATGAAATTTTGACCATTTTTTTCTAAGTAGTATTTATAAAAAAATATAACCTTCTTCTATGTAACAATTACTTTTGCTATCAAACCTTCAATTTACATAACTTACTATATTTATTAATTATTTTTTAATTCAATGAATCATTATTCCCTTAACCATAACAAAAACAATCAAACAAAACCCCAAAATTGAAAATATGTTATTGCATCATCAGATCTGTGTCTGTCACAGCTGACGATTAAATCTTTGTTACATATGTTTGATTTAATATCTGTGCGCACAGTTGGTAAGCTACGGGGCAGCTGGTCCTAGAAGCATGGAATCTGTGTTCTACACACAGAGACTCTGCTTCCAGAATTTGCTGCTGCGGCCACACAACTGACGCCATTTTTGTTTCACCTTGATATTACACTGAATTTATTTTATTTATCAGGTTCATATTCACCATGAAGTACTTTACCAGGAAGGGAAAGGACTCTAATCAACGAAACATAATAGTTGGCATTTTAAATTTACTCCTCCATAACTGAAATTATCAAATTTACAAAACAAGAATAAAGAACATGGCAAACCATATTTTAAGACTTAAACCAATCATCCATTCACTCATCCAACAATCTTAATTCTAACATACAAAAATTTTATATCCTATTCATAATTTTCGTGAATGCAGACTCTCTCTTTATTATTACTTATTTAAAATTATCTACTTACGTATGTTTTTGTCAAATTTATGATTTTATAGTGCACTTTTAAAAACTTACGAAATAAAGAATGAATTTACGTTAACTATGTTTATTATTTTATGAAAATCTTTTTAGAAACAGTTTTATAGTTCGTTAAAGTCTTGCCTCGTTTTTTCACTGAAGTTATTTTTTATGAATATGCAGATACAGTTCACCCCGAAAACAACTGTTCATTTTTATACAAGTCACCCACGCTTGTCGGCCATTACTATGCTATCTTGAGCCACGCACACTTTCAAAATTTATAGAGTCGATAGCTTCGACTACTGATGTCCGATTTTCACCATTTAACACTTTAAAGTGAAATCACTGTCTCTACTATCATTTAACAATATTTTAGTTGGATTTCCAACTCTGTACTTATAGAAACATTGTACTTAGCACAGTACAAATACGTCTGTACAGCAGGACATATCTGGAGCAACTGAGAGCGTTGCTTTGTCTAATTTTGCCATGTAATGCATAATGACGTCATCTCACGCGACTGGTCTCCACCAATCATAAACGTCTTCTTGTTTTATTCTGTACTTGTTTCGAGGCTAATGTCTGTTTTATTATACACTGCACCCCGTCGTTGAGGTTATTTTCTGATGACGTAATCTTTATATTTAAAACCTATCTAATTTCTTTGTTTCTTATACTTATGATTTTTATTTGTTAAACAATTTCTCTCATGAATTAATTATGATAAATAAACTTATCTGCATTCCCCTTTTGATTTCTATGTTTATTATTTTTACATAAATGTGATTTTTAATTTAGCCTAATTCATCTAAAATTTACAACACTCCTCCCTTTACGTTACACCCTTTTTTTATGTTATTTTAATTCCCTGAAACTTACATATATTACAATCATCATTTTAAAATAGAAAATTCTAAACTGTTAAGAAATGTAACTAAACCCAACACATTGGACGCTTGGGAAACTTTTTATACATGTAAGTTATATTGTTATTGTTAAGATATTTGAATAACGGTAGGTGGTGGTTAACGCCTTAGCATAGGTTTATGACAGCCCCTGTAGGGTACGCCCCTTCTGTTTAGGTATTTATACGGTGCTTTGTCACACTGTTAGATCAGTTATAGTTTGGTTACTGTAGCCCGTGCATCACTGAGGATGGCGACATTGTCGTTGAAACGCGTTTGAGGTTAGTAAACATATTTATTGTGAGATTTTGTGTTCAGGTTTTATTTTATCTAAGTTACTTTCTCACTAGTCAAGCTCATTAGTTATTTGTTATTAATTTGTTATAATTTTGTATATCTGGTTCTTAGGGTAGGTTATGTCTGGTTCTATATATGCTTAATAATGCTCAAGTGATGGTAACCAATAAGGTTTCTTGCCTTTACAATGCAAGCTATAAATATTCTTAAAATAAACTGAGTTATTAACAGTGACAACTTACCAAATATTTCAAAGCTTTTAGATTGAATCCTTTAGTATTGGATAAATGATCTACTAATCTTCCAGGCGTAGCTATAATAATATGAGGTTTCTTAGCCAATACTAGAGACTGTGACATCATATCCATCCCACCAACAATCACTACACATTTTACACCAATGCTGGCTCCTGAAATAAAATTAGATAAATAACTTTAAATTTGTATAGGTAACGCCAAATGCTTAAAAGAGAGGTACAAAAACCCAAAGAAGAATCAATCAACTATTATATACAGAATATCTTATCTTCTAAAGCGAGAGATAATTGTCTGTCTGCTAAATGGATCTGGAATCTCCGTCTAAGGATTTTTGATTTTTTGATTTTATATGGGGCTTTTGGCCACGAGAAATCGATTGGAAATGGTCACCAGTCTGGGAAAATTCGTTTTCTACGTCTTTTTATTAAATTAAAAAGTGAAATTTGTCCATTTTAAACAATACAAAGCACAGCTGATGCAAATGTTTTCAATGTCATTACAATAATCATCTGTTTTCTTTTAAACGAAGCACAGCTGATGCAAATGTTTTCAATGCCATTACAATAATCATCTGTTTTCTTTTAAACTGTATTTTATTAGAGGTAAGCCTAATGTTGTATCTATTTATAGTTACCATGGCAATGAATACTTCTGCTAAATAAACATACCCTTTACTTAGTTGTTTAATGTTATAGGCCTAACCTAAACGATGTTCACGGAAATTTGCAATAATAGTTATTGAAATCATAGCCCTGCTTATAATCGAGCTATAGCTCGGTCTCCTGGTACTAAATGCTGAAGAAGAGGCAGGATATTCATTGTGAGAAGCTACTAAAAGAATCAAATGACCTGCAGTGCAAATTCTTACAATAAAAAAGAAGATTATTCATGGGCACATAATAACAAACAAAAGGCAAAGGTATTTGCCGATCATCTTGCAGACGAATTTAAGTCAAACCGAATAAAGTCAGAAACCATATTTGAAATATCAAAAACCTTAAAACAGAGAAAATAGCTCTAATTACTACAAAAGAGGTTGATTAAGAGATCAAGGAAAATTTAAACAACAAAAAAATGTCTGGATTTGACTTGATCACAGATGAAATCCAAAAAAATATTGCCAAAGAATGGAGGGGTTATGCTTACATATCTTATTAATGCAGCCTTTTTGTTTAAAATATGTTCCTGACTCTGGAAGATGACAGAAGTAATTAACTTTCCGAAACCAGGCAAGCCACCAAATAATGTAAACTGATACAGAGCTATATTACTACTACTAAAAACTAATTGAAAAGTTATTGCTGAAAAGATTGACACCACCGATTGAGAACAAATTAACTCCTTACTTTCAATTTGGGCTTAGAAGAACATTCTACAATAGACCAGATACATTGTATTTCTGATGTTATTGCACCTTTTGATCCTTTTAAGAAAACAGATTTGCTCAGCCATCTTTCTTGATGTTGCAAAAATTTTTAATAAACTCTGGCAAGAAGGTCTAATTCACAAATTAAATCAAATACAGTACAGTCTCGCTAATCTGGCCTCCGATGATCCGGACGCCTCTAAAAAAAAACTTGAAATTGCAGTATTTTACTGGGTACAGTACACGCAATCGAAGTTTGCCGAGAGCGAAAATAGTTAAGGGTTCATTTGTCCTTGGCTATTTTTAGTGTAAAGAGAAAGCTCAGCCGAGGATAGAAAGGGTCGGCCACCTGCCCTCCCGACCATTATCTTTTGTCCCAAAGTATTTCAAGGAAGTGACTCACTTCACCAGCTCGCCGCACTATATCTAACTGCAGACTGTCTGTCTAACTATCTGTCGAATCAACAGTCCCTTTTTGTTTTGTTTCTTGCTAGACATCTAGAGTGAAATTTTCATTGCGCCCTATTCATTTGCACTGTGGTTTCAATAGCTGAAAATGCTCGAAAATCTTTGAAATTTGACAAACTTACAGTTTCATAGTGTGGGACGCTAATGGTGTGTTCACAATTTGAAAATAAAAATGGTTTGGCACTTTAAAAATCGAATAAAGTCCAAACTTTTTTATACCTTTTAATTTGTGACATCAAAAAATTGCATTGCGAGAAAATTTGCATTGCATTGTTTTTAGGTCAGGTGCGTCATGTAAGTGAGAGAAATGTAGCTGAAAAGCTACATCTTCTGTAAAATATTTTTTGAAAAATTAGCTATTGTAGTTTCTATCATACAACAGTTAGAACACGAGCTTCGTTTCGCAGGTAATGTGGCAATATGCATCCATCATATTGTGTGAGTATTTGACTCTAAAACTGGCTTCACTCTTGCGTTCGACTTGTCCAGTCTATTTAATTCTGTGGTCGCTGATATTTGCTGTAAACTGTATTACCAAAACATTAATTTTAATACGTCTTCTCACTTAAAACACAAACGATATACATTTCATGCATTTTTTAGGCTTTTTCCGTCAGGGTCCGGTCCCGTCAAGTCCGGATTAGCGAGACTTTACTGTACTACCAAAGCATTACTTATAACTGATATCTTCATATATTTCTAATAGAGTATCAAGAAGATGAATATTCAGAAGTGAAGGCAGGTGTACATCAAGGATGTGTACTGGGGCCTATCCTTTATTTACTGAACACAATTAACATACCAAAAATTAATGATATGACAGTTGCAACCTTTGCATATGACACACCTCTATTTGCAGTAGAACAGAGCATTGATATTTCTACTAAAAAGCCGAAAGAGCAAGTGATAACTTATACTGATGGACTAACGAATGGAAAATTAAACTAAATAAGCTTAAATCAGTTCACGTTAACTTAACGAAAAAAAGCCTAAGCAATCCAACTACACTCAATATTTGAGACAACTTAGTGCCATAAGGAATTACTCTGGTTGCTATATTAAATTGGAAAAAACACAAGAAGACGAAAAGGATTGAAATACAGGCAGCACTATTGACTACTGAGAAGAAATTCTCAATTGAAAATAGTTAATAACCGTTTAGACATTCGAAATTAAAGGTGTTGTGAAATATAGTTAACGTTCCTTGATACATCCGTAACCAGGTTATTCATCCAGAGTTAGGTATTTCAACTGTAGCTGAAAAAATTAAGAAATTTGCTAGCAAACACGAGGCTAGACTACATTGCCATAACAATGTGAGAGCTCGACAATTGCTTGATAACCAGAACTTAACTAGGAGACTATGTTCATTCCATAAAAAAGGTGATGGTCAATTTGATATATGTATTCTAAAAAGGAAGCTTTTTCCTTCTCAAGGCTCAAATGGCAAACTGCAAATTTTTTTTAGAAACTTAGCATAAAACAATGTCAAAACAACTGCAATAAATACAATAAGAAAATACTGACCTATGCTCATGAAACACAAAAGAAAATGCATCAACTGCCCTGGGAAGGCAATGTGTACCAAACCCACCACTTAACTTTAATTTTAGGAGCTTAAAAGTTATATTCAAGAAAACTTAAATCCAGTTTGAATACAAGAACTGATGTAAGAGGTTGCAGTTGTAATTTTCTTTGCGGATAAAATACATTTAGGTAGTCGCTGTGCATGTTGTCTATAATTATATAAACTATTTGTCTTTGTTTTTAAGTTTAAAGAAAACTTTTACTTTAAAGAAACAAATCTTTAGCCCTATTATACTAATGAGTTAACTGATGGGCTGAGCTTTACCTTCCAAGTATTATTGGCTATGTTTTAGTAAGTTTTCCTCAAAATGGGGAATGAGTAGTGATTGTAAAAATAAAGACATGCCATTTGGTTGCCCTGTACCTTACCCTGGTTAAACCAAAATATTAAGTCATGTTGGCAATGAAAAAATACAGGAAAAAATAGTCAGAAATCAATTAGTTTTTTTCGTTCATATAAAGTTGAACTATTAATTTTAAAGTAAATGTTAATTAAAAACTGTTTACAATACAACTCAAAAACTACTTAAGCTTTTCTAAATTAGAAGCGCCACTGCCTGTTACGGAATTTGCCTTTGCCACAGACCAAAGCAGCGCTGCTGTCGAAACATAGTTTTAAATCGTAGGTTTCACGTGTCGAAACTTTTTTAGTCGCTCGAAGAGAAGCGATGTGTGGCGCGTAGCAGCGCTGTGTGGCCGGCGTTAACACAATATCAGTCTTGATTGATCAGCTGAAACTTGCAGTTGTGCTTAAGTTTTATTTATTGAAAAAACGAAAATCAGTCCACACAGCA
>JAGFPH010006079.1:13218-24808 GCA_018207615.1 Philaenus spumarius | reverse complement strand
AATATTTCAAAACCGTTTCTTAGTGCTCCTCTAGGGCCAATGAGCAATATGTGTAGGTTGTACCAAATTCGACGTTCCTACCCATATGGT
Source organism: Philaenus spumarius (assembly GCA_018207615.1). Taxonomy (NCBI): domain Eukaryota; kingdom Metazoa; phylum Arthropoda; class Insecta; order Hemiptera; family Aphrophoridae; genus Philaenus; species Philaenus spumarius. The sequence goes on along the minus strand of JAGFPH010006079.1, from coordinate 24,718 downwards.
TTTTGAGGTATAAAGCAAACAATATGTACGGTTTTCAGGGTTGTTTCAACTCTTAAACGCGAAATATTTTAAAATTCTTTCTTAGTGCGCCTCTAGCACCTATGAGCAAATTCCAGTTTTAGGCTATATGGTTCTTGAGATATAAAACAAACAATATTTATGGTTTTAGGGGTTGTTTTAACCCTTAAACACGAAATATTTCAAAATCCTTTCTTAGTGCTCCTCTAGGGTCTATAAGCAATATGTGTAGGCTACCAAATTTCACATTCCTAGGAGGTTTGGTTTTCGAGATACTGTGATGAGTGAGTAAGTCAGTAGTATTTCAGCTTTATAGATTTACTGTTTCTATATGTTTAATGTTATTATAATAAAGGTGTAGAATTAATTATAACATCAAAGCTAAAATGGTAAACACAGTTAAATGTCCATTCATTGTAAATACATTCAATAGGTAAACATAAAATGTTGGTTCATCCGTATAGGCCTAACCTAAAATTTCTGTGTGTGTATGTTTAATTTATTTTACCTGTCTTAACAGCAACATACATACAATAATTTTAAGTTAGCCCTAGACTTAAAATTACTTTCTAGGCCTAACCTAAAATTTCAGCGTCGACTTTAATATCTGAATTACGCCGGACGGAACCGATCGTCTCTTAATTTAAATTGTTGAATCAAAACACATGTAGCCTATCTTGAATGAATTTACATTAATTGTCAAAGCAACCAATTTAGTAACGCTTTTTTCATTAACTTACTCGTATTTTATATTTGTCATTGCCATCGCAACCAATTAAGTTAAAATAACACTTTTTTTCATTATGCATTATATTTTCTATTTGTTAACTCCTACCGCAATCCGTTTTAAGGAACTGGTGCAAATTTAGGCCTACTATTCGACCCTCAGCTGACCTACGGCAACAGAAATGCAAGAATGTGTTGAACATTTAACAGTAGAATGTAAGGTAGAATGTACAGTAGAATGTAAGGTAAAACGTCGTCGTCTGCAAAAATATCAGCCAAGGGTCGAATAGTAAATTTACGAAAAGGAACTTCGTTCCAATAATGCAGCCAAAGTTTAAAATTTGTGTATGTCCGATCAAAATTAAATTCTTGAATTAAAGCCCATCTGTACTGCCCGTTTTGTTTTGTTTGTACTACCCGCTCTCATTTTGTTTTTAAATTATGTTTTATATTTATTTTTGTCTTATAACATCAAAAGATCATTTTTAATACTTTCGTATTAGAACTCAATAGCCTAATTTGATTCTTACCAGGTCCTTGAACGTCACTTCTTTTTCTTCCTCGACTTGTTTTTCATTTTCCACAATTTTCAACTCGGTTTCTTCGTTTGATAGGTTTAAATCTTCATCTGATGAATCCATATTATTTTCTGCAAATAGCAAGTAGGCTGGGTTTGGACTTTACCAAAATAGAGATACACTTTTGCCTTAGCCTAATAAAAACTGTAAACATAACCTATCACAAATGTATACTTTTACAAAACATAACATGCGCTTAAATTCCATAAAATAATCTGTGAGTGTGAGTGCACAGTGGTTGGTCACAGATATAATAAGCAGTGTTGCCACAGTACCTTCACTGTATTCCCCACCCCACAGAGTAAAATTCCCCACACAAACCCCAATTTTTGGCAAGATTCCCCACCGATTCCCCACACATTGCTTACGCCTTATTTTATGCTGTATTTCAAGATTCTTATGTAAAAACGGTTTAATACTGCATACCATATGAGGAGTCGGCGGGAAAAACGATGAAGGTTCATATTTTTCGGGTTTTCAGCTAATGACATATTCTTGTAGCCTGAAAGCTGTAGTTTCTTGTGAAATGTGTGTAAGGGGAAAAAACAGTTAGGGTTAGTCTTTATTGTAAGAAGAAAATACCTGCTAAGCGGAAAGAATGATGAGGGTGTGCAGCATCAGCGGTAGTAACGATGAACATTCAAGTCCCTTATTTCTCTTCTCTTTCCTTTGTTGTTTACAGTATAGGCCTAATGTTTTCATGTTAGGTCGCGATATCACAGTAGCCGTGTTTATTTTCCTTGTCAGTTGTGTTCTTAACTCTTAGGTTAGTTTGCTGTGTGTACTTGTGTTTTGAGTGATACTTGGTTGATTAATTATTGAAAGTGTATTTGAAAGTGCCAAAAGTGAAAATGGATTGTGCGGAAAAAGCTGTTCCTGACAAGAGAAAAGCAAAGAAAAGACAGAGCTTTGGACGAATTACTGACGCTAGTAAACAGTTGAGAAATCATAGTTACGAGACTGGTGAGAACTGTAATTGTAAAAGATGTGCCTGTTTTACAAATACAACTGATGATGAACGAAAAGTGATTGTTTCCGATTTCAATAGGTTAAAGGACCGTGATTGTCAAAATCTCTATTTGGGTGGATTAATTCAGTGTCATTTGGTTAAACGCAGGAATAATAGGCCAGATTTGCCGGATGCTGCATTACATTCTTATTCATATTCTTATAAAGTCAGGGTGGAGCGTCTTGATGCTATGGTTGAAGTTCCTGTATGTTACAGAGGTTTTATAGCTATTCATGGACTAACACCTAGACGACTACAGAAAATTCAAGAACAGTTAACAACGTTTGGGAAAGTATTGCCTGACAAACGAGGTAAACACAAGAACAGGCCTCACGGTGTAACTGAAGAAACTACTACTAAAACTCATGAACATATTCAGTCTTTAAAGGGTAGAAAATCTCACTACTCGCTAAAGAAAAGTGACAAATTAATTGAACATAAAAAAACTTCATGAAATGTATAAAACTAAAAACCCAAATAATCCAGTATCTTACGACACCTACCGCAAGATTTTGAAACCAACTACAATATCTCATTTGGGTACCCGAGGTCTGATACCTGTAGCCATTGCGATGAACTGAATGCAAAATTAGAAATACTAAATAAATCTAGTTGTGAAAACAATGACCGTGATGCAGAGGTAAAAAAATTAAAACAAGAACTTGAATTACATAAAAGAAAGGCATCAGTGTTTTACGAATGAAAAAAATAACACGAATAAGATGTTTAAAAACAGCTCAAGAAGAAGCAATCACTATTGATTACCAGAAAAACCTATGTGTACCAAATATTGCTACCAATACAGTGTACTATAAGAGACAGTTAAAAATACACTTATTTAACATCCATGTACTTTCAACCGGAGACTCATACTTCTACGTTTATGACCAGACAATTGCTAAGAGGGGAGCAAACGACGTAGCGTTAATGCTGAATAATTTTATTCTTGAACACCAGATGTCCAGAAACTACACATTTTCTGCGATTCTTGTGCCGGACAAAACAAGAATGCGACAGTTTTTAAATACCTCTACTATGCTGTTCACTTTATGAAGAGATTAGAGACAGTAAAAGTTACATTTCCTGAGAGAGGGCATTCATACCTTGAATGTGACCGGAACATGACCTTAATCCCTAAAAATCAAGTTGCTGAGACACCACATGTATAACATAATCAGACATGCTAGAGTGAAGCCAAGTCCATTTCAAGTGATTCAGTGTGAGCAAGAACTATTCAGAGACTGGACAACATTTTTCAAACAAAGTGAAGTCTATAAATGTAAACTTGCTGTACAAACGCGCCCAATTAAAGAACTACAAATTACAGCTGAACATCGTAGAACAAGTAATATTTTTTGCGTAAACTTAAACTAATAATTAATTGGACAGGTGTTTTGTTTTTTTTAGAGCATAAAAATAACAAACATAAATTAGTTATACTAGGGCTAGGCTAAACAAACATTTAAAAAATAATATTAATAAAATTATAAAATGTTGTATACTGGATTTGTATGCTAAATGTTACATGAATGTTTTATGAGTGTGTAAGTATGTACGCATGTGTGTTTTAATGTGATCCTAAAAATGTTGCTTTTTGTAGGAATTGACAAGATTTTTGACAAGTCTGGAGGCTAGAGAGTTTTTCCAAAATCTACCCCATTGTAATAATATTGAAGATGACGGTGATGAAGTGTAATTCACAATATCATAAATACAGAAACTACATAATAGTATCTATATATTTATAGTCCTAAAATGTGTGTTAAATCTACAATAACTCTTTTTGTATCATTAAAGTTAGTAATTTTTAAAATATACTCATCGTTTTTTCCGCAAAAGTGCAACACCTTCATCGTTTTTCCCTCTTATAAATGGTAATTAGACTAATTATAATTAAATTAATAAAAAAGTGTCTTTTATTTTTATTTATAAAATGAGGTCTTTAAAGGCAACCATTTGAATTTTTTTTTAAGATATAAAGATAGTTAATTTTATTATATTTGACTGTGTGAAAAGGTTTTAAACTTTAAAAATCATTTATCTCAGTTCAAGGAAAAAACCACCCTCATCGTTTTTCCCTCCGACTCCTCATATTATATATTAACACTAATATAGGTATTAATAGGTTGCCAGCTAACCTAAGACAACAAAAAAGCAAGAATGAAAAAAAATAGCCTTAAGTTCTATTTATAGATTTTAGTCGCAGTATGTTTACCTGTATTGAACATTTAACAGTAGAATGTAAAAAAACGTCGTTTGAAAAAATTTCAACCTAGGATCGTATGGTAAATTTTCGCTGAAAAATCAAATACGGTGGCGTAAGTTTACTATACGACTATTGTCTTAACGTACGGCAACAGAAATGCAAGAAAAATAATAAAAGAAAAATAGCCTTAAGTTCTAACTTATAGTCTTTAGTCACAGTATGTTTACTTGTATTGAACATTTAACAGTAGAATGCTGCAAAATGTCGTCTGCAAAAATATCAGCCGAGAGTGGAATAGTACATTTTTGCCGGTATTATTTTTTAGGAAATCTAGGATTTTTAATTAAAAACAAATATATTAAATACTTAGAAATTGATAAATTATTATGATAATATTCTGTGTATGAGAAAATTTGTTGATAATATTAGCCCAAAAGTTGATTATTTACATATTAGTTGCCTAAGGTATAATTCCCCACCAATTCGACACCTTTTACCATTCCCCGAAAATTCCCCACAGACCCTTCAAATTCCCCGAATTCGGGGAAAACCCCACCGTTTGGCAACACTGATAATAAGAATTATATAAATATATTATCTTTGATTATGGATATTATATCCTTGATTATACCCGAATGTCCATAATCAAAGATTATTTTCTATGATCTTTGCAGGGGCGGACTAGCCCGCCGGCCCACCGGCCAACGGGCCGATGCGCCTTCTTTGTACCCTCGTCCAAAAATATTCTTTAAAATTCAAAGAATGAGCCAAGACACATTTCTAGAAAGAGAGAGGAAACTCAGAGTAAGAATTTCGGGAAAACAAAGTATGGTGTGAGATCTGTAGTTGACACTGTCAACAAGCGATAGCAAAGCAGCTCTTCTCTCTCGTACGTGTACCTACTACCGACTACCGAGTAGCACTCTGTGGTCTGAGCGACTTAAAAAAGCTGGCCGCTTCCCGCGCCATTTTACGCCGAACCCGAATAAAAACTTCACAGCATCGGTGTCGTCTGTCGTGTCGTAACGAAAACGTAAAACTTTAAAGTGTGTGAAGAATGTGAGCTGTAAATTATTGTGTCTCTTTTATTTTAAACTTAATTTGAGTCAAACGCTTCAATTTATTTGGATATTCATTACACAGGATACATGCAAATCGTAACATATTAAGGTATGTTTCGTATTTATGTATCCTAACAATGTATTAACAGCCCGAAAAAATAAAAATATATAGCCTGAAGGTCTAACTTATAGTCTCTAATCCCAGTATGTTTCAAGCAAATATACCCATTATGAACTATATATATACAGATGTTGAAAAAGTCTTGAACCGGTTTAATATTTCGTATATAAAGATAATTTTAAGGTAGATGTGATTGAGGAACCTATATGTAAAAATAATATTTTATTAAGCTTTCAAAAAATGTATCCGCCATTTTGGATCCGATATTTTGAATTTAACTTTGTTTTTTTAAATGGGTAGGTGATCATGTGATACATTATTTCGATGTAGAATTTCAAGAGAAAACCAACGGTGAAATTTGCACACCCATATCTTTAACCAATTAAAAAAGACGACCAAAAAACAAGGAATTCGTGTTATCCGATTTTGACTCATTTTGCTGTACTATTTTAAAATAATACTAATTACTATTCTTTTTGGATTTATAATTTAAATAAGCCTTCAAACGATATTTGGGAGTATTTAAAATATTTGTGTATCAGCCATTTTGATTTTTTTCAAAATTGATTTTGAGTGTTTCAACCAAATATCGTTGTGTAGCATATCGTTTGAAAGCTTATTTCATTCTAAATCCAAAAATAATAGTAATTAGTTTTTTTTAATAGTACAGCAAAATGGGGCAAAATCGGAAAACACGATTTCGTCGTTTTTTGGTCGCCATTTTTAATCGGTTAAAGATATGGATGTTCAAATTTCACAGATGGTTTTCTCTTGAAATTCTACATCGAAATGATGTATCAAATCATCCTGACCTTCCTATTTAAAAAAAAAACAAAGTTCAAAATGGCAGATAATTTTTTGTAAATAAAATAGTATTTTTACATAGAGTAGTTCTTCAACCACATCTACCTTAAAATTTTCTTCATATACGAAATATTAAACCGGCTCCAGACTTTTTCAACACCCTGTATTTATATATTCTAACAATTAATTGCATAATTCAAGGCCCGGAAAAAGAAATACGAATTAGTAACTTACTTTAAAAGTCATTATCTGATGAAGAACTAGTGTCGCTTTCTGACGGTTCATCACCCGTTACTGGAGATTTACTTTCATCGATGTATAGCCGTCCAATTGCCTTCTCTTACCTTATCTTGTTTACTGTTCTGGATCTTCAAACGTGCCTATTTCTCTATTTCAGTAAAATCTTTGGGAAAACTTCGTAACGAGTTTGAATTTGAAGATGTCAAGAAGGCTGCTTCCATCAACAAAAAAGTAGATGAAGACCCTTCTTTAGATGCAGACAAATTGTGCATTGAGACAGAATTGAAAATAAAAAGAATACAAACCGCCAAGAGAGTAGGCTATACGGTGATTGTGACACAAATGAAGATGCTTTAGTCAACTCAACTGAAGAAGACTAATTCAGGATAAAAGTGTATTGTGTCATAGAACTCGAGATTTTCAGATAAAAATACTTAGGCCTATATTCGATCCTATAAGATTTCCTGAATTTAAGAAAAGTGGACTGAGAGCAAATACCTTGGACAAAATTTGTACATTGGTACAAAATGTAAACAGACAAAAACTGAAAGAACTTTAATGGACTACTTGTTTGAAGTATTGTCTGATTTAAACTTGACAATCGAAGAAAGTTTTTCAGATATAAAATCTAATAATGAGTAGAGCAATGATGAATCCGATGAAGAGGAACATAAGACTTGCTCTAATACATCAGAATGCAAGCAGTGTATCAAGTGTGTGTTCAATGTGATATATGAGTAGGTCCTAAAACATGTAGGCCTACTCTGTATCATTCCCTGAACTGAACTGGTCCATAAGTTTATTTTGACCATCCCTTTGACACAAGTTAACTGTGAGAGAACATTCTCTACACTCAAATTTGTAAAATCAAGACTTCGAGCAACATTGAACCAAGATAATTTAGAGGCTCTTATATCTTATTTAGAGGGCTCTATCTTAATCCAAATAGAAAGAGAGAAAGGACGATCACTTTCTTAGACAATGATGTTGTGATAGCTAAGCTGTGTGAAAAATACGAGAAAACGGAGGGTCTACCGGTATTGATGTATTGAATATACTTTGAACCAGAAGAAAAATCATAACTTAGTAGTTATTTTATTTTCTCACAGGTCAAAGACTTTAAAGTAATTTATAAAATTATTTAATGAAATTTAGCTCTGTAACATGATTTTAGTTGTGTCATTTGTGTAAATAGTTTAGTTGTTGTAAGATATACATTGTTTTTCAGAATTATCTCATACTTTCGTTTCCATCTCTTCATTACAAAATCTGACAAAGTTTTAAGCCTAAACCAAAACAATCTTTATCAAGTTAAACTTTAAAAAAGAATGAGAACAAAAAAGTATCAAAAACAAATTCACAAATGATAGTTTATTTTATTTTCTTAGTCGGCCGTTAGAACCAAATAATAAAACAGCCTTTTTAAACAATTAGGCTTACAGTTGTAATCATTCAATGCAAAAACAGTTTAGTCAATAATGAATTGCTATTTTTGTTAACAGCATTTTTGTTAACGCATGTCTTATGTGTTAAATTATATCATGGAAAATTTGATGTAAATTTACAGCGCCATTGTACAGCGGTTGCAGGTTGTAAACAGGAAGTACATGATTTATTATATAAATGTAATTGACAATACAAATATAATAAGAAAGAACCTAAGAAAATCATTTGTATTTTATTTACAAATTTACTTTCAGATTAGCATAAAATCGTGTGTGTAGGATGTCATTTTCCATACCCTCAGACCTTTTGATATGCGCCTTCAGGCTATTCAAGGTTTACGCCCTAATGAAGGACCCAGTCCGCCCCTGGATCTTTGCTAAATCTAAGATTCAGTACACACCAGATCATTGAGTTGCAACTCCTTTATGCTTCACCTAACTTAGAAGTCAGAACAACTATGAAGCACTAAGTCTAAAATTGTATAATTATATTTAATAATTAATAGGCCCCGTTGAAAAATCACAGGCAAATTAATTAGATACACACCAGAAATATTTAAAAAATATGATTTAAGAACAAAAGACTTTATCTTGACCTACCTAACTATGCTGACTTGCTGACGGAAATTTTTTAACTCGGTAAATGTGTATATATACAATATAATAAGATTTATAAAACTGTAGAAATATTTTTTCAAATTTTGTATTTATATACGTTATCAATTCCTATAAAAGCGAGTGTACGTCCTTATGTACGTACGAGCCTACGAGAGTAAGAAAATAACAGCTGATTTCGTGATTTCACCCATCACTGTTATACTTAAACAAAACCTATCGTAGATTACACTTTAGAGTTATGTTTACAACTTCAATCAATATGGCAGTCCGCACACGGGTCGTTGTGCTGTCGTCAAGGAAGCACAACGACCCTTGATTTATTTGTACGCCTGGTCGTTTTTGCCTAGGTAAATGATTGAGGGACCACTAACGGGGCATCAGGCAATCGTCAAGAGTAAGACAGTCCGCACACGGGTCGTTGCCTATGCTACGCGTGAGAGAGGCGTTTGACAATCGTCAAGCATGGAAAATAACGATTGTCGTTTCCCTCGTTCTACCTCCGCACACGGGTCATCAAGGAATCGACAGTATGCTCCATTCCAACTTTCAGGGTTATGTTTACAACATCAATCATTGTAATTTCTTGTGAACTTGATGTTTTAAATATGAGTTATAGAACTAATCCATATCCTTATCCTTATAATATATAATTCTGTATTCGAAATTTTAGATTAAAAATTGTGGGAATTTGGTAAATCGGAGGATGATGAGAGAGGTATTAAATTAAAGGTATCGATTCAAGGAACGAGGGAAAAATATAAGTTTTTTCTAAAATTAAAAACTAAGGGGTTTTTTGGGTCCCCGAAAAACGAAAAATCCCCATAAGAAATACATGGGAATTTAAAAACATCTGCTTTGTTTACATTAAAACATTTGGTATTAAATAAATAAATTAAAAACATTAAACGGCTGCTCTGTAAAATAATATGACAGTTAATGTAAATTATATTTTTAAATAAAATCTGTTACTTATTAACCTATAAAAAATATGCGTTGACACACATGTAGAAGAGAAACCTTATAAGTGTGATTTTTGGAAGGTTGTATGGCTGTTCTATTAACTTTTCATATATTAATTATAATTTTCTTAATATTTTGCATAAATTCTATCGTGTTATCAACTGGGGTAGATATTACACAAAAAATATTGCTTTCAAAGATGTTCTGCTGTAATATTTTGTTCTAATAAATAATGTTTTCAAAATGACTACATTGTTTATTTCACGTTATGCATCAGTAACTGAACATAAATTAGGGGCTTTGACCCCTACAAGCCACTAGTATATGTTAAAATACGTTATAAGATTTGCTTTGAAGTTAGAAAGTGTATATAAATACAACCTTTTATTATCAATATATTATTTTGTTTTCCGCTTTTAAAGAAGCGATACCTATTCGTTTAACTTCGGAAACATTCGTTCATCTTCGTATAACATAAATAAACATATTATTCATTTCTTCACTATAATATAATAACTTCTAAATCATTTAATCTATTAATATGAAATAAAAAGGGATTAAAAGATAATATTTGTATCTTTCTTTAAATATATAATAACGAATATATAACCAAATTTTAATAAATAGGCCTACAGTTTTATAATCCTTATAATATATTTATTATGATATATATATATATATAGGATATGACTGTATTTAAAAAATACATAAATTATCTTTTCATCACTCCGTACCGAAAGTAGCTACTTTCGATGTCAGCTGGTAGCAACGAAAACGATCGTTTCCCAAGCTCTAATTTAGAGCAAGGGAAGAACGATCAGCTGATTTTCCCTTGCTCTAAATTTGTTTTCCCTTGCTCTCAATTAGTTTTCCATTTGCCCGCTACGCGCTCTGACGTCGCTTTGCCGTTTATTCTTACAATTTATATCAGCTGCATAATAGTTTATATAGTTTATAATAGTTTGCATTTTACTGAGGTTTCTTCTTCAGCATTGTGTGTATTTTTGCGTCGTGATGAAAAGTACCGTTCATAACTTGTACCGAAAGTGATTTTCCGGCACTTGCTCCAATTATTCCCGTACTCGGCTTCGCCTCGTACGTGAAACACACTTTCACATGCTCGGCTTCGCCTCACACGTGAAATTCGATATTCCTGTGTTCGGCTCCGCCTCACACATGAAACTTGGGCGCGCACCGGAAAGTGCCACTTTCGGTACTAGTAATGAAATATACTATTTGCCAATTTGCACCTACACTTTCTCTACAACATTTTTTTCTCGTATGACTTAGGTTAATCATAAATTTCCTTTATTTTTAAAACTTCCCTTCGAATTGAATTTTTGCAACCACCCACGTGAGTATCGTTAAGCTTTGAGGGCTGCAGTGCACAACGCTTGAAACTTGAAACGCACTTACAACGAAACGACTACACAGGGCGGTAAAATTTCCGACGCCGTCTAAAAGCCTCATTGGGATTCTTTAAACTGAAGTGTCTAGTTCATCAATCACGAAGTGTGTTATGTAATATATTATTTCGTTTAATGTTTTATTGATATAAACAGAGAATAATTCTCGCTTTGTTGTTATTCCGTCGACGATTGAAAAGGATGCAAAAAAATATATAGGTACCGTACTTATTTGGGTTAATACAATCAATAAATAAAAGAACACTGTATTTCCTGATTTAAGGAACTAGAAGAAGCATTTTTAAATT
>JAGFPH010006078.1:72596-84930 GCA_018207615.1 Philaenus spumarius | reverse complement strand
ACTACAAAGTTCAATGTTCAAGTAATAATGATTAACAGTAAATAATATGGGCCTATTTGTTTGCATTTAATATTCATGAAACGTATTGACTAAACGAACTACTAGCACTATCTTGTAGACAACTAAGAAACTACGTTATACTGCTGTTTATCTTCATGCATTTCATCTATAAAGTCAGGCCGGTAATCGTGGCGTATTCGTCTGTCGCTTCTTTCTATCCTTAGATCGTTTGAGATTCCTAATGTTTACCGCACGTTATAACGTTGTTGGGGACGGACTCTTAGTAGTCCAGTCAATATGTAGGCCTACTTTGAGGTGGAAAAAAATCGGAACTTTCTGAAACTTTGGGGTGTTGTTTGGGACCAACCACTAGTGTTAAATCCAAAGGATCGCCCTGATTAACCCATTGCAAATTTTAGGGGGGCCAAAAAACCGCGATTTTTTGGGACTTTTTTCAGTTTTTGGGCCATAACATTTTTTCCTTGCATCCTACGACTTTGACCATTCTATTCACTTTTGTAGATCATTAAATTTTCTACAATTTTAACTACTCAAACTTATATTTTAACCTCATAGTTACCGAGATACAGAGGTTCAAAAATGTGGAAAATTTACCAAAATAGCAAAAAACGCCAGATAACGCTGGTTTTTGCTATTTACCTGGCATTTTAAATAATATTGAATGACATTGTGGTTCTTTTATACATAGTCTAATGTTACATGAACCCTTCCCTCACACCCCCGCCCCCAAAACCCATCCCTCAACCCTCCCCCCCTCCGTACCACCATCACTAGGAAACCTCGAATATTACATAATATCAAAAACATTGAAAATCATTCCATTCAAAAATCATCAGCCCTCCTCCCTTACCTCTATCGTTATAAACAGTTGTAAAAAGTTAATTAAACGTTGTTTCAATTGTTAAATAAATAATAAAATATAATAAGTAAATAGTAGTTACCTGTATCCTTAGATATCTTCATAAGCATCTTCCTCCGTCACGGCTGTTGTGGACTCCTCTTCACATTCTCCTTCTGAATCCTCTTCTTAGCTGTAAGTTTGACTTTCAAGGGCTAGTATTTAGTTTCTTCCGCAGTCGCTATTTCTCTAGTGACTAATACAAGCGCTACAGCGACGATCCATCACAGAAGCTTTCTAAAGTATTCTGATACTAGACATTGGCTCGAATGAAAAAAGGGGAGAGAAGGGGCAGAAGGTTTGAAAGACTGACATCCAATTTTTTTTCTGTTAATTAAAACATGTGCATGTTAATTAACTAAAAAAACCATCCAACCCATTTTCAATGAAACTTTCACTCGTATGGCATCTGGATAGATTTCGTCCATCTTTTTCCTAAAATGATTGAAGCAGGGACGTCGATATAAGGGGCGAGCCAGCTTGTGGAGGCCGCCCTCAATAATTTTAAAATCCAAAAGGTTGGAAAACCCCCACCTTTGGGTTTGGGTTTCGAACGTTTTTGTTGTTAATTGTCAACATTCACACGTAACAAAATGTTGTAATTTCCAATACAAAAATGGTGGGCAAATCAAAATGTTTCTATACTAAATAAATGTGTTGTCTTCTATTAAATTATTTTCTGGGAAATTTAGTTCCCATATCAAGTGTATATTGTGAATGTTTTAGTGAAATTAGTTGAGTAGTTTTTCAGCACATAGAAAAAGTAAGTGTATAAATGATTATAAAATTTTAAGGGTAATAATCGCAATTCATCCCTTTTACTGAATTAATCGAATTGTAAATGTTTTTTTATATCATTTAAGAAATTAATATTGCACAATTTGAGTTTTCTAGCTAGTACGAAGTCAATTCAATTTATATTTACTGCATAGGCGTAGCAAACCCATTACATTGTAGTAATTGTCATGTCATGTCTAAACACTCCTGACATTAATATGGAAATATGTGTCGTTTTTAGTAAAATCAGTCTAACAGCTTTTGAGTCTATATAGGACAAAGAAAATATTCATTTTACTTTCTCACTTTACTATAGTATAGAGAAAGTATAAGTGATAGCAAAAAATCGATGTTGAGATTTTTGTGGAAATATCCGTTTTGGGACACCCTGAGTTCAAAAAAGTTTTTTTACAAAATATCTGTCCGTATGTCTGTACGTATGTCTGTCTGTATGTATGTATGTATACAAAGCTAGTGAGAAAACTATTCGAACGATTTCAAACAAATTTGCACCAAACATGTCAATTAGGCCTGCATGGATGCACGGCAAAAGGTTTTGAAATTTTTTGAAAAACAACCCTCTTTTTGGCCAAAACACCCCTAAAAAATCAGTTATAATTTTTTAAATAAAAAAACCGCTCTAACGATTTTCATAAAATTTGCCTTATTTGTAGCCTTTAATGTACCCCTACCATATGCAGAAAACAGCATCTTTCAAAAAATTCTCTTTTAGCTGATAATAATAATAATATCTGATTTTTGGGAGTTTTTTTTTTCCAAAAAGGGAGTTGTATTTCAAAATTTGTCGAAACCTTTTTTCGTGCCTCTATATAGGCCTAATTAACATGTTTGGTACAAATTTGTTCGAAATCGATTGAACAGTTTCCTCTTTAGCTAATAATAATAACTAGGGGAGACCCCTGCGTGCTCCGCACGCCAACCCCCGGTGCGACCTTCTAAAAACATATGTTTTGTTTTATTTATAATAAAAGTGTAGGATTAATAATAACCTCAAAACTAAGATGGTAAATAATGTTAAATGTTCAAATCAAATTATTTCTTATATTTTATAACAGCAGTAATAATAAAGGTTAAAAGAACCAGTAAGGCTCAGGTCTACACTTAATCAAAAACCTAACAAAAAAGTTATAAATAATAACCTCAAAACTAAGATGATAAATAATGTTAAATGTTGAAAACAAATTAGTTCGTAAATTTTATAATTTGAATAAATAATTCATTTCCTCCCTTATAAAAATCAATATTTACTTCCACAAAGCAGCTGTATTAGTTTCTTATTATAAACAGCTGTTTTGTATTAAAATGTTTTTATAACCTTCTGAATACTGTAATCATCGTTATTTACATCCACGAAATCAGCTGGATTAGTTTGTTTCTTATTATAAACAGCTGTTTTGTACATAAATGGTTTTTAAATATTTTCCATGTTAATCTTATGGGGAAAACCCGACCTTTGAGATTAGCTCACGCCATTAAGGATAAGAATTTTTGACATCTAAAACCTTATTGCAAAACTACGAAATGAGACGAATTTTTTAAAACTTCAAACATTAAAATTGGTCCAGAAATAAGGGAGGAGTTGTGTTTACAAAAAACGGCTTCACGTATTATATATAAAGAATGTTATTACTTACTCTCCAACTTTAATGTATTTTCCCCTCTTTTACTTTAATACAATTATGAAGTTACAGTTGGGTGTACTGACTCGATAGATGAAATGCATAACAGCAGTACGACGTAGTTTCTTAGTTGTCTACAAGATAGTGCTAGTAGTTCGTTTGGTCAATACGATTCATGAATATGAAATACAAACAAATAGGCCTATATCATTAATACGTGAACATCGAACTTTGTAGCAAGGCCGCAGCCAGGGGGGGGGGGGGATTAGAGGGACAATCCCCCACCCCGAAATCTCGGAATTTGGTATTAAAAATTAATACTAGGTTTAAAAAGTGCAAATTAAATTATAAAATAGAGAACACAACAGAGGATCCAGCAACATATTTTACATCATTGTGCATTGCATGCATACTGATATTTAGATTTACTTGATTAAACTACAACGTACAATACACATGGATGCAGTAGGTTACAGCCTTACTCTCTTGTGAGCTTGATCTGATCTATTACATAAGAAAACTATGAAGGTTCAACAAAAATACTTTACTTTAACAAAACACGCAATGCGTTGTGTATTGAAAACACTCCCAATATGGGGATGGCGTGCAATGCACTGTGCGTCGGCCGCTTCTCATAATGTTCAGTGTCAAGCTCAATGTGCGTCCTTAGCAGTGAACGTGTTAATAATTTAAATATGTTTGTGAGAAAGTTTGTGACAGTTTCTGGTACTGGTACCGTTTATTAGCGAATTTCCATAGGAAAAATGAGCTATTGCAGTGGCCCTTATGGTGAGACCCAAGGTCGGGAGTAGCAAATGAGCACCGATCATTGTCCCCAAAACACGTTTATATATATATATATATATATATATATATGTGTTCGCACTCTAGCGGCCGCATTTTAAGTCCGATTTGGTCCAAATTTGGTGCACGTGTTGGTTGTCTACGTCGATCGATTTCGGTAGCCAAAAAAGTCCAACAACCGGAAGTACGTTTTTTGACAGGAAGTATCTATTTTTTGAGATTTTGACTAGGAGAATGAAATGTTTTTAGAGTTTATTCTAAAAATGTAAATGTAGGATGTTATTCTGCACATTTTGCTTTTTTACGCGACCTTATAGCTCACTTGGTTCCCCCAAAATCGGCCAAAACGTAAAATACTGTACCATAAAAGTACTCGGTTCGAAGCCAAGTGGTGCAAACTCGCGAGACCACTAGAGGAAACAAATTCTACTAATATATTGCGTACACACAGACAGCTGTTCAACGCCTTCGTGAGTAGACCTATTTCCCAAATTGTTGGTTGAAACAATAAAACATAGGCATATAAACCTAATTTTGGAAATTTGCTCAACACGTCAGCGGTCCAGCTGCGTGGTCGAATTATTTATTATATACTAGTTGACCCGGCAAAGCTTAGCTATTGCTTGATTTAAGGTTTCATTAACAGCTAATTCTAAACTTTGAAGTTATTATTTGTATTTCTAACTTTTGGGTTAGGTTTTTACTAAATTGTAGACATAAGCCTTGCAGGTTCTTTTAACCTTTTATTATAACTGCTGTTATAAAATATACGAAATAATTTGATTTGAAAATTTAACATTATTTACCATCTTAGCTTTGTTTGGGCTTATTCATAATCCTTGATCCATGATTGTGTGTAGGGAAGGTTCCAACAGGGCTTTCCGTAGTAATATGTTTAAAATATTTTACCTAAACAAACTACTAGCGCTATCTGGTAGATGGCGATGTAACTGCGCTGCGCACCTGCAATTCCTGCTAATGTGAGTACGGTTGTTGTGCAGCGACATGGTAAAGAAAATTGAAAAAGTACATTGTAGTGAAAACTAGTAATTCTTGGTAGGGCAATGATTTTTACTTATTTAGTGCAGTTATTTGAATGCACTATAATAAATATACTAGTATTTCACGTGGTCAAAGTTCGACCAATGATGAGTGTAAAATAACGAAATTCAACTTTTTTTAGGTAATTAATTAGAATTTATTTGTATTCAAATTCTTAATTCGTATCTTGACGCTAAGTGGAAAAGAGTGGGAAAGCGCAAAGAGGTAGCTTGGTGGAATTAACGATAAATATTTTAGTTAACATGTAAAATGCCTTAGAAGAAAAATATTCAACTATTAAATGGTACAATGATTGAATGAAACCCCGAACTACAAATAGAAGGAACAAAATACAATAACAGAACAAATTAATGAAAATTTATATTTATTGTACTGCTCTCAATAGCATAGGCGCACGCCAACCCCCATAATGGGAGTATTTACAATAAACAGAGCATTGCGTGCTTTGCACGCCAACCCCCATATAGGGAGTATTTTCAATACACAATGCATTCCGTGCTTCGCACGCCAACCTCCGTATTGACAGTATTTACAATACACAGAGCATTGCGTGCTTCGCACGCCAACCCCTATATTGGGAGTATTTTTAATACACAATGCAATGCGTGCTTCGCATGCCAACCCCTATATTGGGAGTATTTTTAATACACAATGCATTGCGTGCTTCGCATGCCAACTCCTATATTGGGAGTATTTTCAATACACAATGCATTGCGTGCTTCGCACGCCAACTCCCATATTGAGAGTACTTGTAATACACAATGTATTGCGTGCTTCGCACGCCAACCTCCCTATTGACCGTATTTACAATACACAAAGCATTGGGTGCTTCAGACGCCAACCCCTATGTTGGGAGTATTTTTAATATACAATGCATTGCGTGTTTCGCACGCCAACCTCCATATTTTCAGTATTTACAATACACAGAGCATTGCACGCCAACTCCCATATTGGAAGTATTTTCAATACAGAATGCATTGCGTGTTTTGTTAGAGTAAAGTATTTTTGTTGAACCTTCATAGTTTTCTTATTTAATAGATCAGATCAAGCTCACAAGAGAGTAAGGCTGTAACCTACTGCATCCATGTGTATTGTACGTTGTAGTTTAATCAAGTATTTCTAAAAAATATCAGTATGCATGCAATGCACAATGATGTAAAACATATTGCTGGGTCCTCTGTTGTGTTGTATATTTTATAATTTAATTTGCACTTTTTAAACCTAGTATTAATTTTTACTACTAAATTCCGAGATTTCGGGGTTGGTGGGTTTGACCCCCTAACTACGGCCTTGCTACAAAGTTCGATGTGTAAGTATTAATATACAGGGTGTTACAAAAAGGTTGGGCTGGCTATGCATATTCAGATTCTACATGCAAAAATAAGTCGAAAATTTAATGTAGTATAACATTTTTTCGATTTCGGCTTAGTTTAGCCGTAATCTGCCATTTCGTTTTTTTTACAAAAACTCATTGTAATTCTGGAAATAGATAAGATATCGAGTTCAAATTTGGAATAAGCATTTTATATGTTACGATTAACAAGTGTACTAAACACAAAGAATTTTTTTTAATAATTTTCAAAATGGCGGCCGTTACAAATTTTTAACGTGCAATATCTTGAAAACCGTTAACTTTACAAAAAATGTACAGGAAACCAAATAGTTTCCTTTTTTAACGACAGACAAAACGATTTTTTTGTAGTTTCAGTAGGTCAAAGGATAACTGAGTTATCGACAAAAAACTAAAAACATAATTTCTTGGTAACTGTCTACAACAACAAAAATTAGCCTAAAACCATATTTTTTTAAAAAATTTGACAATGTTTTAGTTATTTTTGTAGCGGGCTATGCACGTTCAGATTTTACATGCAAAAATAAGTCGAAAATTTAGTATACATTTTCTTGATTTCGGCTTAGTTTAGCTGTAATCCGCCATTTTGTATTTGTTTTAAAATAATTAATAACTCAAAAGCCCGTGGAGATATTTTTATGAAACTTGGTATACACTTTAACTCTATAGCTATAAACATTTTCCAAAAATATCTTTGATCAGACTCATCAAATTTCAAAATGGCGTCCATGTAAAATGTTTAAAGTCAAATTCCATGAAAACCATCTACTAAAACAAAATTTTACTAGGCACTAAATTTGAAGCCCTTTTCATTTCAAATCGAATGACACTTTAATTGCAAAAATTGGTTAATAAATATCAAAATGGCGGCCATTTAACAATTTCAAAGGAAAATTCCATTAAAACTAGGGACTAGAAAAACTCCAAATTGTTCAATTTTAATTTATGTTTTATTACAAATTTAACATGTGGACGTTAACTAACTAAAAAAGCCATCCAACTCATTTTTACTTTTTTCCCCCTATACGTGTAGGCCTATATATGGAGAAAGTATTGTTTTCGTTCAAATTTTCAAATTTGAATTTTTAGTGGAATTATCTGTATTGGTGTTCCCTGAACCCCAACAAATTGTTTAGTGGAATTATCTGTGTTGGTACTCCCTGAACCCAAAAATATTTTTCGTGGAATTATTTGTTTTGATGCTCCCTTAACCCTAAAAAGTGTTTTTTTGGTAATGTCTGTCCGTGTGTCTGTTAGGATGTGTACAGAGCTGGAGACCATAACGACGGTCCGATTTTGATGAAATTTAGTATGTTGGTGTAGTTCTGGAATATCTCCAGGCGTCGTTTTCATTTTTTCAAATTATAGATTTTTAAGGTGTTTTACCCCCAAAAATGGCCTAAAATCGAGAAAAATCTAAATTTCTCAAAAACGGCTCTAACGATTTTGATGAAATTTGGCTTATTTGTTGCCCTTAACGTACCCTACCATATGCAAAAAATCGCATCTTTCTAAAACTTCTCGTTTAGGTAATAACAATAATAATAAGTGATTTTTGGGAGTTTTTGGCCAAATAGGAAGTTGTTTTTCAAAAATTATCAAAACCATTTTTCGTGCATCAGTACAGGTCTAATTGACATATTTGGTGCAAATATGTTCGAAATCGATCGAATAGTTTTAATAATAATAATAATAATATTACTTATAATATAATATGGATGTGAGTTACATGCATCTAATATTTTTTTCCATGGTATTTCCTACTTTTGCAATTCTAAATAACCACCTCATATGCTACTCTTAAGAAGGTATAAAGTATCAACTGGGAGAAAGTATGTGGCAGTTATCTGGTACCGTTTAATAATGAAAATTTCACTCGTATGTAAAGAACGGATAGTTTTTCATTCATCTTTTTCCTAAAGTGATTGAGGCAGAGACTTCGCTATAGGCGCCGCTCCCCAATTATTTAAAAAAATAAAAAGTTGAAAAATTTGAAATTTTGAAAAAAAGTTGGGATTTTGATATTGGGATTAAATTGCACGCAAAAAGTTTTGGGTTTCGAAAGTTTTTGTTGTTAATCACCAACATTCACAAATAGTTATAATTTCCAATCAAAAAATGTTGGTCAAATCAAAACATTTCTGCATTGCCTTTTTTAAAATTATGTTCTGGGAAATTTGCTTCCGACCTTTATTATTGTGGCTACGCTGACTGACACTGACTCACATTGTCACGCATTGCGCCAGACCAGTGATGTCAGATTGGGGATTTTTCCCCAAACTGGGAAATGTTTACGTTTGCGGGAAATATTGGTGAAAAGAGAATGACGTGGGAAAAAGAAGGGCGAATTTTGTCAATAATGTAATGAACATGTTGAAAAAATTAAAAACTCTTAACGGACACAATATAGACGTGCAGTGTTAAAAAACCTACTTAGGAAAGTCAACGAAGAAAAAATCCGAAGGGGGAGAATCCAGGGCCCCTTCTTCACAGGGATTTATTCAACACAATATAACCCTTTCTGCGCGTTGGTACCCCCACCACAGAAATATCGTCAAACTATGGCGGGAAATATGGCAGAAGTTGTGGGAAATTTTAGATTTTGTCCCGTCCAATAATTTGTTGTAGCAACCTAGCCCAGTCAATAAATGGTTTGTGTCGGAACTAATTAGTAAAAAGCTGATCTTTTCATTGATGTTAGTTGACTATATATGGAATATTTTCTGAAAAGTCCCCGCCCCTCCCACTATTGCTCCCCCCTACCCCCCATTAAAATTCACTTTTGAAAGGCTTCTTTATTTTGTCAATCTAAGAGATAAACAACAATGAAGTCATATTTATTTCGTTATTGTAATCCTTATAATATTATATATAAAACATTTCCAAAGCTTTTAAGCTGTAAAATAATTACTGCGTATTTTTAAATTTAATGTTAAAATTTTAACTTTTTTATTACAATAACTACATGTTTTCGTTATGTTTAATTAATATGAGACAAGTTATAACAAAATTGCTCAATTAAAACTTTTAGGGTATTTTTAAATTTTTAAAATGATATAAGTTTTATAAATGTTAAGTGCAGACAGTTGACATAATCTGCCTGGGGAAGACGGCGTGGGGCGCACGAGTCCTCACGGGCCGGATCAGCGCGTTAGCATATCATCGGCCAACCTGCAGCAAAGGCCTATTGTTTGGACTTTTTCTATAGCTGGTCTAACAATGGGTATTACGATAAATTGGAATGTTAAGAATGGAATGTTATCATTTTAAACGTCTCTATAAAGTTTAAACTATTTTAACACAACTCACGAAATGAGGAAGCATAATGTCCTTTTCAGAGGTATTACCAAGTAAACTATTTTAACACAACCTACGAAATGGGGAAGCGCAATGTCCATTTCAGAGGTGTTACCAAGTAAACTATTTAAACACAACTTACGAAACGAGGAAGCACAATGTCCATTTCAGAGGTATTACCAAGTAAACTACTTTAAAACAACTCACGAAATGAGGAAGCACAATGTCCATGTCAGAGGTATTACCAAGTAAACAGTTTTAACACAACTTACGAACTGAGGAAGCACAATGCCCATTTCAGAAGTATAACCAAGTAAACGATTTTAACACAACTCACGAAATGAGGAAGCACAATGTTCATTTCAAAGGTATTACCAAGTAAACTACTTTAACACAACTCACAAAATGAGGAAGCACAACGTCCATTTCTGAGGTGTTTCCAAGTAAACTATTTTAAAACAACTCACGAGATGAGGTAACACAATGCCCATTTCAGAGGTATTACCAAGTAAACTATATAGCCTATACGCTGTTACGTACATGTATGTATACTAGTTATAGTAGTGCGTGACGGTAAAATACGATTCACCGACCGCAAATGTTTTTGGACGCGGCGCGCCTACAGAAGTTTACACTTAAATTTTTTTTTGAATTTTCAACTAACGAAAAAAGCACGTATCTTATACAAATTCAAGGGGCAATGCAGGTCGAGTGGATACCAAATTGAAACGCTCTTGAAGTCGGACAGTCTTCATTCCAACTTTAGTCATATCTCCAATCGTTTGAAAATGGTGGCGTAAAGAGTTTTTTATGTTTCGTATGACCTTTTTCTTTAAGCAAATAGAAAGGAGTAAAAATAAATTAATACATTTAAACTATTACTAGGATTTTTTTTAGGAATGGATTTAAAAATTTTCCCGATTCCAAATTTTTTGAGTGTTGGGAAATATTGTGGAAATAGCCTTAGTTTGACAGTGGACAATGTTTAGAACGGTGCATTATTAAAATTTTGAGATTACTGATAGTAAAACAGTTTAGTAGCAATAAAAATACAAAAATAATTACGTTTAGGACCCCACCATCTTGAAGCATGGCCAAATAAGTGAAACCAACACATGGGTTAGTAAGTTTTATAAATTTTTTCTTTGCAATACCCTTTTCTATTCTGGAGAAAATCGTCCGTGGACAAACGAGTCATTCTGTAAGAGTACCATTTAAACAACTGATGCGGTGTGCACACCAATGCTCGAAATAGAAAAGTGCGTGTTTGACTTTAACGATCTCCACACGGAGTGAAATATATGTGTGTTTTTATGTTCTTGTGTTATGTGATATATTTATAAAACCTGATGATGGGTATTTCATGCCCGAAATTGCAATTGTTTTATTAAGAAAAAACAAAAAGGATCAACAGACGTGAGTACTCACATACAATATAATATAATTCTGTAAGAGTTAAAGTATTTTTTTAAATACAGAACTGTAAAAAAGAAGAATCAGAGAGTTAGCACACTCCAAAGAACGTAGAAGGCTGGGAAAGAGTCGAAGATACATTATGTAAGGGAAGGTTAATAAAATATTTTACGGTAGGAGGTGCCTTCTGCAGTAAACAAAACCACCGTAAAAGGTACATTGCATTTGAAATCATTCGATCACGCAACTGAATAGCTGACTTGAGTCGAGCGAATTTCCGTTGAGCAATTTAAGTATATACCTTTTATTGTTTCAAGCAACTATTTGGGAAATTGGTAGAATTTGTTTGCCCCTCAGCCTCCAGCCCCGGCTTGCGCTTCTTGAGAATTTGCACCCCGATTCTTGAAGCCTCGGATTATTGACTGCTTTGTTTCGCTCGCACCGGACAAACTCGCGACCCCCCTTGGAGAATTTGATCCAAGTACTTTTATGGTATTTTACGTTTTGATAGATTTTGGGGGACCAGACGAGCTATAGGGTCGTGTAAAGCAACAAAATGTGCAGAATAATCTCTTATATATATTTTTATACTAGCTGACCCGTACGGCGTTGCCCGTGGTGGTTGGTATTTTCAGTCTGTTTAACGTAATTGTATTCTTTTTAAGTGTTCAGACAGTGAGTGGTATTTGGCTTTTATATATATAGATCTTAAATAATAAAAGCACTATTTATTGTCATAATAATAAAAT
This sequence comes from Philaenus spumarius, assembly GCA_018207615.1. Lineage (NCBI taxonomy): Eukaryota > Metazoa > Arthropoda > Insecta > Hemiptera > Aphrophoridae > Philaenus > Philaenus spumarius. The sequence continues at coordinate 72,918 of JAGFPH010006078.1, read as the reverse complement.
ATCTGAAATTATTATTTTAGTAAATTTGATCCCCCCAAACCGCTCCTAAAATTTCGAAACTTTTTAAACCCTTTAAGCACATATGACCCTAGAGGAAGCTACATACCAAATTTCATTCCAATCTGTTCGGTAATTTTGGAGAAATCGTGATTTAGACATTTTACCCCCTAAACCCCCCCTAAAATTTCCAATTTTTTAAAACCCTTTTTTAGTGAACACTTATGGCCCTAGAGGAAGCTACATACCAAATTTCATTCCAATCTGTTCGGTAAGTTTGGAGAAATAGTGATTTAGTCAGTTTTACCCCCCAAACCCCCCTAAA
>JAGFPH010006078.1:60235-72496 GCA_018207615.1 Philaenus spumarius | reverse complement strand
CTAAAATTTCCAATTTTTTAAAACCCTTTTTTAGTGAACACTTATGGATCTAGAGGAAGCTACATACCAAATTTCATTCCAATCTGTTCGGTAATATTGGAAAAATCATGATTTAGTCATTTTTACCTCCCAAAGCCCCCTAAAATATCCAATTTTTAAAAATTATTTTTTAGTGAACACTTATGGCCCTAGAGGAAGCTACATACCAAATTTCATTCCAATCTGTTCGGTAATTTTGGAGAAATCGTGGTTTAGTAATTTTTACACCCCAAACCCCCCTAAAATTTCCAATTTTTTAAAACCCTTTTTTAGTGAACACTTATGGCCCTAGAGAAAGCTACATACCAAATTTAATTCCAATCTGTTCGGTAATATTGAAGAAATCGTGATTTAATAACTTTGATCCCCCAAACCCCCCTAAAATGTCGAATTTTTTCAAACCCTTTCTTATTAAGCACCTATGGCCCTAGAGGAAGCTACATACCAAATTTCATTCCAATCCGTTCGGTAGTTTTTGAGAAATCCTGATGAGTGAGTCAGTGAGTCAGTGGGTTTTGGCTTTTATATATATAGATAAAAACACCCAAAAAATCATTTAGTACGAAAAACCTGCAAAATTTACTTCCAGTCAAAAGTTCTTCAGGTTGTTGGATTTTCTTGGATAACGAATTCGTCCGAGCGACTGATAAAACCAACATGTGTACCAAATCAGTCATAAAATGCGGTCACATTTTTATGTATGCATAAATACAATTTTTAATGACACCCCAAAAACGTGTTCTGGGGACTATGATCAGTGCTCATTCACCACTCTCGACCTTAGTTCTCACCATTAGAGTCACTGCAATAGCTCATCTTTCCTATGGACAATTCTCCAATGACGTCATGGTTATCAAACAAAACTACAAGTCTAAAATACAAATTTTAAGGGGGCGCTTCCCTGCCCGCCAATTGAATCTTATTCCCATAAGAGCAATGCTACAGAATAAGTCATTTTTTTCCGTTAATTCGTGGAATAAATTTAAAAATTTGGTTTCATTTTGAAGTACGGTCATATGCGGATGTTGATTGCCGAATACATTTTCAGAAACCGTTTTATTGTTTTCATAAACGTATGATATAAATAGTAAACTTTATAAATTTTTTACTCAGTTGCAAAAAGAGATATTGCAAAAATCCTTAGCAATCAACACCCACAATCTATTTTACTTTAAGAAAAAAAATACAGCTTTCGTTTTTTAACAAAAACAGCACAAAAATATGCTTAATAGTGAAGGTATGTTTTGGTTATTTAACATTGAAATTGGTACCCAATATCGTAGTTTTGAATGTGGAGAGCCGAGCCTTAATAACATTCTCGCCAACCTGTTTATTTTACAATATTTCGTTTACAATCTACTGTACATGAAACTAGTCGCTTTTTACATTCGCTAAAAGCTATTGGAAGGAGGTACTTTATTCACAAGTATTTTCACAAGTGTTTATCAAATGCAATTAATAATTTGAATTCAAGAAAGCATCTGAATTAATATGCAGTTAAAAATTTGAACTCAAGAATGAATCTGAATTAATATACAGTCAAAAATTTAAATTCAAGAATGCATCTGAATTAATATACAGTCAAAAATTAAGCATCAGGTCTATACCTAGTTTCAACAAATGCCACCAGAAAGCAGGACTTGCTTGGCTAGTGCTTGCTTTCAATTGACAATTTATGTGGTGTGATTTCCCCAATTTTTTAAAACATGTTCTAGTCTTTCATTTGTCAGTATTTTGTATTCAAAGTTTAGCATATTGCTTTAAATTAATTACTTAACTTAATAAGAACTGATCTAAGTTATTATTATAAACCTCTCACACATACAAATTAGACAGATTAAAATTTAAGAGCATAAACTTCCAATAACCGCTCCTAGATGGTGCTGACAAACTATCTTTTTTACTTTACACGGAATATTTATACCGATAGTAAAGTAACTGAATTTTTGTTAATTTGTCATTTTTATTTCATGAAGCCGTAGTCTAGTGGTAACGAAGCGTCTTTCTGATCACAAGATGCCGAGTTCGAATCTAGGCTAGGGAGACCAGATATCTAATCATATCTGTGGTTTGAGGGTACGAGGGCGGAAGTAAAGCAAACGGTGGTTGGCTCGCTTCCAAGCTGACGGGATATGACTAGATATCTGGTCTCCGGGTGGGGCTGTTTTGCGTAATTTTACTAAGGTATTTATATATGTATATATATATATATATATAATTACTAAAAAAACCAGTAAAAAAAATAAAAAAATATTTTTTTAACCTTAGTTAAATAAATATATAGTTTTTTTCAAAACTTATCACTTCTTGGTCCTCAAAGGGTTAAAATGCTTTTTCCTAACACAATAAAAAATTAATAATGAAAAGTAATTTGCAAGCCGGATCCGAAATTTTATAAAGAATATTCAGTTTTTTTTGCAACACTCAATTACAAAAGATAGACTTAGAAAATGGTTTGAAATGAGGCGATGTCAAAGCGTTCAGCTGCAAGAAATTGCACTGTTTAGATAGGGATACAGTGAGAAGCGCTTTCGTTTTCGGTTGCTTTCTCGTTTACTCGAGCAGACCCAAGTGCTAAAGCATTTTTTTTAAAGGTACAAAACAGTAAAAAAGAAGAATCAGAGAGTTAGCACACTCCAAAGAACGTGTAAGGCTGGGAAAGAGTCGAAGATACATTATGTAAGGGAAGGTTAAGGAAATATTTTACGGTAGGAGGTGCCTTCTGCAGTAAACAAAACCACCGTAAAAGGTACATTACATTTGAAATAATTCCATCAAGCAGCTGAACAGCTGACTTGAGTTGAGCGAATTTTCGTTGAGCAATTTAAGTATATATCTTTTATTGTTTCAACCAACTATTTGGTAAATTGGTCTACTCACGAAGGCGTTGAATAGCTGCCTGCGTGTATGAAATATATTAGTAGACACCTCAGCCTCCAGCCCCGGCTCGCGCTTCTTGAGAATTTGCACCTCGATCTTGAAGCCTCGGATTATTGACTGCTTTGTTTCGCTCGCACCGGACAAACTCGCGACCCCCCTTGGAGAATTTGATCCAAGTACTTTTATGGTATTTTACGTTTTGATAGATTTTGGGGGACCAGACGAGCTATAGGGTCGTGTAAAGCAACAAAATGTGCAGAATAATCTCTTATGTATATTTTTATATAAAAACCCCCAAAAAATCATTTAGTACGAAAAACCTGCAAAATTGACTTCCAGTCAAAAGTTCTTCAGGTTGTTGGATTTTCTTAGATAACGGATTCGTCCGATAAAACCAACATGTGTACCAAATCAGTCATAAAATGCGGTCACATTTTTATGTATGTACTAGCTGACCCGTACGGCGTTGCTCGTGGTGGTTGGTATTTTCAGTCTTTTTAACGTAATTGTATTCTTTTTAAGTGTTCAGTCAGTGAGTGGTATTTGGCTTTTATATATATAGATCTTAAATAATAAAAGCACTATTGTCATAATAATAAAAGATCTGAAATTATGATTTTAGTAACTTTGATCCCCCCAAACGCCTCCTAAAATTTCGACATTTTTCATACCCTTTTTTAGTGAGCATCTATGGCCCTAGAGGAAGCTACATACCAAATTTCATTCCAATCCATTCAGTACTTTTGAAGAAATCGCTTTTTAACAAATTTGATCCCCCCAAACCCCACCCTAAAATTTCGAATTTTTTTCAAACCCTTTCCTAGTGAGCACCTATGGCCCTAGAGGAAGCTACATACCAAATTTCATTTAAATCCGTTCGGTAGTTTTTGAGAAATCGTGATGAGTGAGTCAGTGGGTTTTGGCTTTTATATATATATATAAATACAATTTTTAATGACACCCCAAAAACGTGTTCTGGGGACCTTGAACGGTGGTCATTCACCACTCTCGACCTTAGTTCTCACCATGAGAGTCACTGAAATAGCTCATCTTTGCTAATGACGACATGGTTATCAAACAAAAATGCAAGTCTAAAATACAAATTTTAATAACATTCTCGCCAACCTGTTTATTTTACAATATTTCGTTTACAATCTACTGTACATGAAACTAGTCACTTTTTACATTCGCTAAATCTATTGGAAGGAGGTACTTTATTCACAAGTGTTTTCACAATACGTCTAAGTTTTATTTTAGGAACTAACATATTTTTACACACTACTCGTATACCGGTTTAACTATGTACTTACGTGATTTCGTATTTCATTTATTAAATAAATAAGTAGCACTTGGAACAAATGTTTGTTACAAATATAAAAATAAAACGCCTTTTAGTAATGAGAATTTCAGAAGACTTCAGAATCAAAGTTTATTACGGTTGAAATTTTAATTATTTAAGTTTATCAAATGCAATTAATAATTTGAATTCAAGAAAGCATCTGCATTAATATGTAGTCAAAATTTTGAACTCAAGAATGAATCTGAAATAATATACAGTCAAAATTTTGTATTCAAGAATCATATCTGAATTAATATACAGTCAAAAATTTGAATTCAAGAATGCATCTGAATTGATATGCTGTCCAAAATTTGAATTCAAGATGGCATCTGAATTATTTGCAGCAAACGTTTGAATTCAAGACGGCATCTGAATTAATATAGAGTCAAAAATTTGAATTCAAGAATGCCTCTGAATTAATATAGAGTCAAAAATTTGAATTCAAGAATGCCTCTGAATTAATATAGAGTCAAAAATTTTAATTCATGAATGCCTCTGAATTAATATAGGGTCAAAAATTTTAATTCAAGAATGAATTTGAATTAATATACAGTCAAAAATTTGAATTCAAGAATGCATCTGAATTAATATACAGTCAAAAAATTTAATTCATGAATGCATCTGAATTAATATACGGTCAAAAATTTGATTTCAAGAATGCATCTGAATTAATATACAGTCAACAATTTGAATTCAAGAATGCATCTGAATTAATATACAGTCAACAATTTGAATTCCAGAATGCATCTGAATTAATGTACAGTCCAAAATTTGAATTCATGAATGCATCTGAATTATATAGTCAAAAATTTGAATTCAAGAATGCATCTGAATTAATATGCTGTCAATAACTTGAATTCAAGAAGGCATCTGAATTATATGTAGCAAACGTTTGAATTCAAGAAGGCATCTGAATTAACATACAGTCAAAAATTTGAATTCAAGAAGGCATCTGAATTAATTTGCAGTCAAAAATTTTAATTTAAAAAGGCCAGTGAATGTTAACCAAAATGTATTCAAAGATTTAATCTTATACCTTCTGATTCAAAGCTCGTAAATATAGTAATCTATCAGGATTTTAAATTATTATAGTTAATTGAAATATCTTAATAGTTTGAAATTCAGAAGGGACCAATTTGATACGATAATTTCACTAAAATTGATTTTTCAAAGGACTTTTGAAAGCATCTGAATCAAAGTTCAACAAATACAATTAAGAATTTGCATTTCCAAGTTCATCGTAATAACGTTAACAATTTGATTTTTAAATCTCAATCATGGCTCAGCAAAAAAGATGTAGCAATTGCCTTTATAAAATACATCTGAATTCAAGTTATTCTAAATACGCCTAACTATTGGAATTTTATAAGGCACAAGGATAACATCTCATCAACTTAACAATTGCAACTCTCAAAGGCGTGTGAATAAAAGTTTATCAAACTGAATAAATGTAGTTAGTAATTTGATTTAAAAATCAAAATTTCTGAGAAAGGTTGTTCAAATTGAAAGGCATCTGAATCAAATAAAACCAAAACACTTGGACTACCATTATGTCATACCTAAAGTAATTTAGATTTTTCGAAGTATTCCAACAAAACCAACATGCAAAGTAGTGATACAAATGTACGTACAGCCATTTAGGCCTAAAATTATTTATTTATTGATCCAAGCTTTCCCGAAATTCAGTACTTGTAGCGTCATTTTATTGCCGAAAATACTTTGTAAGGTTACATAGTTTTATTGTAGTTCATTGGTAAAATTAACTACCAAAACTGGTGTATTTAGAATTCTAAAATATCCGTTTGCACCTAAAATATGAATTTAGTTCAAATTTAACTACACGTTTCAGTTACTACTCATTGATTTCAAACAACCAATAATTACCATCGACAATAATTCATGGCCTATTCTAAAAATATCTCTAACTTATAAATAGTTTTAAGATTTCTTTCTCTTTTTACCATCACAGTCTTTAAAATAATACTTTTTGTCTGACCATTCAATTTATAGAATCTTTATTTATTTAGACTATACTCGTAGTAATAAATATCTTTGTTATTACAACGCAGGCGATTACGTCATAACCTTACAATGATGACGTCCTCAAGACTGTCGGAAGACATTTTACGATTATTTTCCGTATCCTCTTCAGCCGCGTCTATGGTTATCGTCGGCGGCGGCGCGGGTTGACTCCTCGAAGGGGCCACACTCGTCGCGGATTCTACAGGACGGACGGAGAACTTTCTTCTGCCCTGAGCGTTGGACACGACGACGGACGGCGTAGGCGTTATTTTCTTTCCGATTCTCGAACCTTCCCTGCTCTGGTTCTTCGATGATATGTAACGAGCCGACCCCGCGAGCGAGAGTCGTCGTAAACGTTGGTTGACCGGAGCGGGTCTGGTTTCGTTCAACGGCGTCTGCGATATGGAACGTTTCCTTTGATCCAAATTGCCGTAAGAGCGTCTCTGACCCGACGGATGGTCCACGTCCATCGGTGGTATCAACGAGAAACGCCTCTCCGAAGTTTGTCCGGTTCTTAAAGTCTGCTGAGGGTTTACCGACAACCTTCTGCGGAGTATTGCTTGAGGCGTGGAGATGGTTTCTTTAGAACCTTGCGTACTGTCCGTCCTTCCGACGCTGGACGGACGTCGAGCGAACAGCGCGGATAACGGCGATTCCTTGTTCAAGCTCGCTACGGAGGTCCTCTTCGGCGCACCGGTCAGACTGTTCTGGGTCAACGGAGAGTCGGGATCCAGCCTCGTCTGTAAGGACGAAATAAGTCTGATGAAATCGGCGACGCTGGTTTGTTCCAAAATCGGACTGATCGGTAGAGTGCCGTCCGGTTTGGGAGCCAACTCGCTGGTCAACGCGTTGAAGATGCTCGCCCTTCTTCCGCTCGTGTGGGAGAGGTAGTTGATCTGTTCCAGCATTGATTCCGGGTCTTCCTGGACCGACATCCGTTTTCCCGTCTGTGCTGCCGGGAATAGAGACTGAGGGTTACCCGTACGACGTTTCTTTTTGCTGTCCTGACGGTCGAGAGGTTTGGTTTTGCTGGGGTTGAAGAAATTGATGGCCGCCATGGACATCCGCCGAAGACCGGTCGGAGGCGGTCGCAGTTGTTCGTCTATCGATGATTTGGACGATTTTATAGATTTGGAATCCGTGTGTTTAAGGCTGCCGTTTTCCCTGAAACAGTTTTTGTAATTAGTGTGGCGCTTGAAATAAAGTACTTTATTTTCGAATATTAATCAAACTGGAGAAGAGGATATGGAATAGAGCACTTTGTGATGCAATATTATTAATATATTATACTGGAAACTATGCGAGATAGAGAAAAAAACGAATAAATCTTATAGCACATTTTGTAAGCTTTAATTTTGTATAGATTTTGTATCGCTAAGACGCATAGTTTTCGAGATATAAGTGAAAACCCGAAAACATGGATCTTCTACAGCCTTCCCCGAACCCCGCTCACCTGCAAGGAGTGGGGACTTTTAGTATGTTTACCTCCTAAGTAGTCCAAGCAATGTCTCAAAGTCAAAAATTGTGTTCCTTCCATTTCCCTCTACACCCCCCTTTTGGGCATTCATTGACTGGGCTACTTGGATTATGGAGTGCTTCGCTTCGCTCGCAGTGGACAACTCGCTTTTTATGTTACGTTTAGGGTACTCTTATGGTATTTTAAGTTTTTACCGATTTTGGGCGAATCAGACGGTGTTTCTAGCGCACGTGTTTCTAGCGCACAGTGTTTGTAGCGCACAGATGCAATCAAACGTTAGGATAGGACACCCAGGCAATCATTTCTGGGTTGGCGTAAATTTACTATTCGACCCTAGGCTGATATTTTAGCAGACAACGACATTCTAATGTTAAATTTTGAATACAGGTAAACATACTGTGACTAAACTCTATATATCAAAGACCACTAAAGAATACCGTTGCGTGGCGGCCAATAGGATTGACACGCAGCGTTGCCATATCTACTAGCCTCGAACACTCCTGGTATTTACCGCTCGAGGCTTCATCGCACAGTTTAAAGAATTATAAATGCCTTGAGTCAGCCGCTTACAGTTAGAAGCGCGGGGAGGACGTGCCAACGTTGCACTAAGGCGATTGGAGCGTTCAAGGTCTCGGTGTACACAAACCCGTCCCTCAACGGTATTCTTTCGTGGTCTTTGATATAGGTTAGAACCTTTAGGCTATTTTTTTTTGTTGAAGTGATAACTTCTATTGGCCCGTTGGGCACTTTCGCTTGACTATGTTTCTGAAATCTCGCGTCACGCAACTTTTTGCGTAGACACAAGTCAGAGCGTGGAGAGGGAATAGGCGATGCATAGTATATATAGACAAGTAAAGGCATGGATAGGAAATAGACGATACATAGTTTATAATAATACGTTATTACAATATTCATATATTATAATTATATTATACTAGCTGACCCGTGCAAAGCATTCACATTCTAACTTGCTAACAGTGTTTTATTATTTTAAATCCATGTTAAAAAGAAATAATTTTGTTATTGTTACTATATATTTTTAAACAACTTACCAACTTGTAGAAGGTAAACAACAAAAAATAGGTGTATCCACAATTCTGTTTATAACCACGCTTACAAAAAATTAAAAATAGCAATGTAGTGGCGTAATGGCAACTCTCCAGCTGGGTATTGTTATCATCAGTGTTACCAAAGCTAGGAAAATATCCCCACAACTTTTGTATTTTGTATATTTGTCCGGTGTAGTGGTTAAGGAAAGCTTTAAAATGATGTCACATTCATGTAATGTGATGATGTATTAAGGAAGTTAGGCGTACCGACAAAAAAATGGCCTTGAGAAATAATATATGTGATTATAATAAGTAGGCTATGCGAAAAATAGTGACCATTATAATGGAAGCACTATTTATTTCGTGACTAATGATTTTGAGTGAGGTATTAGTGAATGCACTCTACATAGAATTTTAAGAATAATTCATTATGTAAGGGATAATTATTATAGTTATTATATTTGTGCGTTTTAAGTTTTGTAAAGAATATTGATTTTTGTCTAACTGAAGTAAGTTTAGACAAAATTTTACATTTTGTACATTTTGACAAAGTAATATTTTACATTGTTTTATTTTACTGTAACTTATTACTACTCACTTAAATATAAAATGTAGCTTCATATTACAACAATGGAGGTCAATGGAGTGTCTATTCCTCACAGAGTAGTTTCTTTAGGCCAGATGGCCAATGCTTATTCTACTCTTTGGCTTTAATTTTACATGCCACGATTCACTGGGGTTTGAGGTGAGGACCAGAGTTGTTAGTCATGTTTCAAACAATTGGCGCAGGTTCAAACCATATACTTTGAAAGTAACAGGAGATATTTATTCAACAAAAAAAGAATATATCGCGGATATGAGCAAACCGGCAACTTTTGGAACCTCCTGTGAAATTCAAGCAGCATCTGAAGTATTTTTTATGAATTTCAGGTGTACAGAGATAAATAAATAAATACTGCTTACATTATAATGATCACTATTTTTCGCATGCTTATTATAATTATAATATTATTACATAATAATATTATAATTATAATTATATTACAATATTATAATATTATAATTATGCAATTTCAAAATATGATATAATATTTTTGACAATATATTGACTTGTGTAATTTGTCGACCTTTATTCTCATCTAATATTAATAGTGATAAAAATTAAATCGGTCATAGAAGTTATCACTTCCAACGTGTGGCTTTAGGCACGTCCAATGTTTTTTTATTATTCTTCCATTTCTGTTGCCATAGGTTAGCCGAAACAAGAAACACTGGCCTCGATCCGCACTGGCATAGGCATATGTGTACATTATATTGATTTATCGATTATAGCTTAGGCAAACAAACATCCTAACTTCCGAGAATTTGTTAGCTACATATTCATACAGAAAACGGATAGCCAGAAGATGGCCAGGCAACTAACCCTACTTCTGAGAATGTGTGCGCTTCGAACACCCAAATACCCTTGTGCGTTAGAAACACGTGCGCTAGGAACACGTAACCAATCAGACGGCCCATAAAGTCGTGTAAAAAACAAACTGTTCAGAATAATCACGAGGTGCTTCGTTTTGCTCGCAGAAAATTTCAACTCAATCGGTTAAGCTAGAGATATGATTGTTTAGTAAAAAATGACGGAACTGGTAAAAAAAGCGTTTTTATACATTTAAATAGTTTTTGTGTGCTCTAATTGTAGGCCTATCCAAATACAAGAATGTTTCAAATTAACACATGTCCAATCAAAAATGTATATTCTTTTCGTCCAAATTTTCGAATTTGAATTTTTAGTGGAATTATCTGTTTTGGTTCTCCCTGAACCCCCAAAAATTGTTTAGTGGAATTATCTGTGTTGGTGCTTCCTGAACCCAAAAATAATTTTGATTGGAATTATTTGTTTTGGTGCTCCCTGAACCCAAAAAAGTGTTTTTTTTGGTGATGTCTCTCCGTGTGTCTGTCAGGAAATGTAGGCCTACAGAGCTGGAGACCATACTAACGGTCCGATTTTGATGAAATTTGGTATGTAGGTGTAGTTTTGGAATATATCCAGGCGTTCTTTCCCCATGTTTTCAAATTTTTTATTTTTAAGGGGTTTTACCCCTAAAAAAATTACAAAAAAATGAGAAAAATCAAAATTTCTAAAAAACGGCTCTAACAATTTTGATAAAATTTGGCTTATTTGTAGCCCTTAATGTACCCTACCATATGCAAAAAACTGCATCATTCTAAAAATTCTCGTTTAGGTAATAATAATAATAATAATAACAGATTTTTGGGGGTTTTTGGCCAAAAAGGGGGCTGTTTTTCAAAAAATTTCAAAACCATTTTCTGTGCATCTATACAAGCCTAATTGATATGTTTGGTGCAAATTTGTTCGAAATCGATCGAATAGTTTTAATAATAATAATATTATAATATAATATGGATGTGTGTTACATGCATCTAATATTTTCCATGGTAACATTTTCATACTTTTGCAATTCTAAATAACCACCTCCTATGCTACTCTTGGGAAGGTATAAAGTTTCAACTGGGAGAATGTATGTGGCAGTTATCTGGTAGCGTTTATTTTAAATTCAATATAGACATTTCGAAATTGCTCATTTAATTACAAAATCGTCCTTGAGGAGAATACCACACAGTGTTTCGACCATTATATCTAGTCCTCTACTACCTGCAAGTTATACATAGCAAAAGAAGTTCAACTCTTTCAAGGCAGTACTTGAAATGTCAAACTCCTAAATTACCTCATTTTAATGAAATTATGAATATCCTGATTGTTGACGCCAGACCATGTCCGTTGTTCGTCGTTGACGCTGAACCTCTTGAACGGCGGAGTGCTTTCGCTGAGCGCCCGTGTTCGTTTCCCTCCTGAAGGCCATTCGCTTGCTAAGATCTCGGCGTCACTGAAGCCGTGGATTCCACTCAGCCGTTGGTTGGAGTACTGGAAAGTCAAAACTTATGGTTAAATGTTACTTAACGTTGTGAAAGTTTGTATTAGTTTCACATCTGCTACGTTTTACACTGTCATCATTTCTAAATGATGGAGGGGGATAGTTTACAGGTGGTAAAAAAATGGTTATTTTTTTTCAAGTAGACTAATTAGAGATACAGTAGTATAAATTTAAATAGCTCAAAATAATATACCGTTAAGGGTTTAGAATTTTCAGTGGGACCATAGTAATGAATAATGAAAGAAAATATCTATATATTAATAGGCAAGCACAAAACTTGTCGTCCTTTTTTCTCAGCTTGTGTGCATCGTAGGAGAAATTCGCGCATACCGTTAGAAAGGTAGTGTCCTGTAGATGAGCAGAATCCCATTATAATTTACATCGGTCCTCAGGGATACGCCCCAGTGGCTCTCAAAGTTTTAATGTTAATCTTATGGAAGGTCAATCTTAAGGAAGAAGAAGAAAGATTTCTTTTGATTTTATCAGGGGCACAAAAAACAGCTGTTC
>JAGFPH010006078.1:29120-42587 GCA_018207615.1 Philaenus spumarius | reverse complement strand
GAACCCAAAAAAGTGTTTTTAGAGTGGTGTCTGTCTGTCAGTCTGTCTGTATGTATACACGACCAGAGAGGACACTATTGGTCCGATTTTCATGAAATTTGGTATGTAGGTACTAAACCCTAGCCTAATATCTCCAGGCGTTTTTTCATTGTTTTGAATTTTTAATTTTTAAGGGTAATTCACCCCTAAAAACACATAAAAAACGACAAAAATGCAAATTTCTCAAAAACGGCTCTAACGATTTTGATCAAAGTATCAGTATTTATAGTGCTTAAGATGCCAAACAAAATGACACCACCCGCTTTAATCAAAACTTCGGCGTTTTATAATTATGGGGAAATGTTTAAAAATAAACAAGTTTGTGTTGTCAATCTAGCATCGCGGCAGCGGCCGCACGGGGTAGCACCACGGTAGCGAGCACGGCCAGTAATTCAAAGGTCGCGCGATCGAATCCCGCCTGGGACAATAATTTTTTTATACGATTGACGTAGGTAGAATATTATTTTTTTGTTTTGTTCTAAAAAATAGTAAATACAATGATTAAAACAATATTATTTTGACTACAGTAAGTTGGGAGAAAGTTTGTGTCAGTTAACTGATACCGTTTATTTTGGTTGTTTCAGTACGCTGGCGCAACTCACGAAATTTTCATTTTTCATAATGGGCGTTCCTTGCAGCATGTTTTATTGGTTTATTTTCCAAGCTACAAACTAAGTAGTACGTTTTGTAAGGTTTATAATTTACTAGATGACCCGTACGGCGTTGCTCGTGGTGGTTGGTATTTTCAGTCTTTTTAACGTAATTGTATTCTTTTTAAGTGTTCAGTTAGTGAGTGGTATTTGGCTTATATATACCTTAAATAATAAAAGCACTATTGTCATAATAACAAAAGATCTGAAATTATAATTTTAGTAATTTTGATCCCCCAAACCCCTCCTAAAATTTCGAAATTTTTCATACCCTCTTTTAGTGAGCACTTTTGGCCCTAGAGGAAGCTACATACCAAATTTCATTCCAATCCGTTTGGTAGTTTTGAAGAAATCGTGATTTAGTAACTTTGAACCACCCAAAACCCCCCTTAAATTTCGAATTTTTTGAAACCCTTACTTAGCGAACGCCTATGGCCCTAGAGGAAGCTACATACCAAATTTCATTCCAACTTGTTCGGTAATTTTGGAGAAATCGTAATTTAGTCATTTTTACCCCCCAAACCCCCCTAAAATTTCCAATTTTTAAAACCCTTTTTTAGTAAGCCCCTATGGCCCTAGAGGAAGCTACATACCAAATTTCATTCCAATCCGTTCGGTAGTTTTGAAGAATTTGTTTTATAATAACTTTGATACCCCCAACCCTCCCCCTAAAATTTCGAATTTTTTCAAACCCTTTCTTGGTGAGCACCTATGGCCCTAGAGGAAACTACATACCAAATTTCATTCCAATCCGTTCGGTAGTGTTTGAGAAATCGTGATGAGTGAGTCAGTGGTATTTCGCTTTTATATATATAGATATATTTTAGGAAATAAACATTTATATAGCGTAACTTGGTTTTGTTATAGTACCTCAGTATATTATATGTGCTATTTCTATGATATAGCATTGCACCAGCTGTTTGCTGTGACAACACTGATGTCAGCTGTTGTTTTGATTTTAGGTTATGTTTACTGTTGTGTTCATTTGAAGTGATTTTAATTTTTATGTTTACAGTTCATAGTAATTAATAACATTTTGAACAAGTGTTTAGTTGCGAAGGTAAACTAGGTGTAGAGGCTAATTTGTGTCGAACATTGTTTAGACCCTTTGGATAATTTTATTTGAGGTAGATGCTACAGCATACATAGGTCTATAGCTGTTGAAAGTCAGTTGAAAGAGGAGGATATGAAGATTGCCCAAGAAGGAAAAACATATGGTGCAGGTGACTTTTAGAAGGCACCAAACATTGTATTTTTGATATTTGATTCATAGTAAAACTTTAAACGCCATTTGCCGCTTATCATTTTCCCCCGTTTTCGAACACAAGATTTTGAATAAATTTTGACCCATATAAGATAGAGCTTTGAAATTTTTACCACTTTATCTTTATAAGATTTTCCACCTTTTAAACTATAGGAATCATTTTACAAGCTATACTACTTATTTTATAAAAGTTTTTAAAAGAAAATTTTAAAAATTGAACTTTTAAAAGATTTGAAACCATAGTTGGAAAACTGTATTAATATATGTAGAATGAGCCTTTAAAATTGTATTTAGGCAAAATGGTTTAAAAACAAAAAAGTTATTCAAAATGTTTAAGAAAACTTTAAAAACTTTAAATAGGTAAAATTTATCAACACTAAGGGTAGGACAACATTTTTTTTAAATTTTACCGTGTCTTTTATTATAACAAAGCTAAAAAAATATTATGTATGGTTTCAATTTAAAAAAATAGGGAAAAAATGTTCCGGAAAAGGCGTATCCCCTTAAGATATTATATAATTTTTAATCGGTGCTCCTTGACACTCCCGACCTTAGGTCTCACCATAAGAGTCACTGCAATTCATCTTACCTATGGAAATTCACTAATAATGTGAATAACGTATCTATACATTTCATTTTCCCCCGTCCACAGCGATGTACAGTCTGATTTTATTCGTAAAGACATATTGCCGAGCGATGACGTCACGTACTACTGAGCTGATAGCATCAACACATCACAAGTCGGGTGTCCGATTACAATTAACTACCTCGACGAAAGTGGTTCAAGCCGGGCCGACGTTTCTTGTTCGTAAATTCTCGCAGCCGGTTTCTCCATTATTTCTGGTCGTTTCGGAGAAGTGCGATAGTCGTGACACGTGACAGTCCGGCTTGTTTGTTTGTATACTTTGTTTTATGTGTTTTGAGCTCTGAAAGTGTGTTTCGCGGTAATGGGACCTGTTGTGGGACCACGCGCGTCCATCTAGTGGCTTTTGAACGAACAAAGTTTGTATGTTTGTAAATTGTCAAACTATAACAAAATTTGAAGATTTTGTGGACTTTGACCTCCAATTTTGTGTGTGTGTGTGTGTAATGATTGTCCAATGATTGTGCAATGATTGTTCAATGATGGCGCAATGATTGCGCAACACCTAGAATTGATAAACTCGTATAAAATAAACGGTACCAAGAACTGGCACATACTTTCTCACAAATATATTTAAACTAGCTGACCCGTACGGCGTTGCCCGTGGTGGTGATAACTTTGATCCCCCAAACCCCTCCTAAAATTTCGAAATTTTTCATACCCTTTCTTAGCGAGCACATGTGGTCCTAGAGGAAGCTACATACCAATTTCATTCCAATCCGTTCGGTAGTTTTGAAGAAATCGTGATTTAGTAATTTTTACCCCCCAATCCCCCCTAAAATTTCCAATTTTTTAAAAATCTTTTTTTAGTGAACACTTATGGCCCTAGAGGAAGCTACATACCAAATTTCATTCCAATCCGTTGGGTAGTTTTGAAGAAATCGTGTTTAAATAACTTAAATCGCCCCAAACCCCCCCTAAAATTTCGAATTTGTTCAAACCCTTTCTTGGTAAGCACCTATGGCCCTAAAGGAAGCTACATATCAAATTTCATTCCAATCCGTTCGGTAGTTTTGAAGAAATCGTTTTTTAATCATTTTGATCCCCCAAACCACCCTAAAATTTTGAATTTTTTCAAACCCTTTCTTAGTAAGCACCTATGGCCCTAAAGGAAGCTACATACTAAATTTCATTTCAATCCGTTCGGTAGTTTTTGAGAAATCGTGATGAGTGAGTGAGTGGTATTTCGCTTTTATATATATAGATTATTAAACAGATTCACTGTGACTTTATAATTGTGGGTGGGGTAGGGGAGGTGATTTATTAAAGTGGGAGATTAACTAATAAATATTATTATTATTATTATCTACAGAAAAACTATTCTATCGATTTCGAACAAATTTGCACCAAACACGTCAATCAGGCCTGTGTAAATGCACGAAAAAAGGGTTTGAAATATTTTGAAAAACAACACCCTTTATGGCCAAAAAACCACCAAAAATAAGTTATTATTATTATTATTAGCTAAACGAGAATTTTTAGAAAGATGCGTTTTTTTGCATATGGTAGGGTACATTAAAGGCTACAAATAAGCAAAATTTCATCAAAATCGTTAGAGCCGTTTTTTTATAAAAAAATAAAAACAGATTTTTTGGTTGTTTTTTTGCCAAAAAGAAGGTTGTTTTTTTAAAAAAAATTTAAAGCCGTTATTCGTGCATCTATACAGGCCTACTTGGCATGTCTGGTGCAAATTTGTTTGAAATCGATAGAATAGTTGTCGCTCCAGCTTTGTATACATACAGACAGATATTTTGTAAAAACCACTTTTTTGGACTCACTAGGTCCCAAAACGGATATTTCCACAAAAATTTCAACATCGATTTTTTTTTGCGCTCAGTATACTTTCTCTACACAATAGTATAGTGAGAAAGTAAAAAGCACAGTTTGTTAAATACTATAGCTTGGTTTATGAAAGATCATCATGGTCGATAAAACCAGCTGTTTTCTTTAACAGCTGTTATCATAAGAGAAGGTATACAATTAATTATAGTTAATTGTAGATACCGCAGCAACAAAATGATTGTGTTACTCCCCTTGAAGCTAGATAGCCGAAATTTCATAAACGTTACTACGAATAAGTAATCTCATCGAATTTCGGTTACTACCGTCTAAAGGGTTAAAATGGGGGTAACTAGTCCTATCCAATAAATACAAATTATAGTAACTTCCTACGCTAAAATTTGGTCCATTTATTTCTTAAATGTTAATTGGAAAAAGTAAGCTCATCGAATTCCGGTCACTTCTGTCTAAGGAGTTAAAATGGGGTACCCCTACACAATAAATAAAAATAATCGTAACTTAATACAAGCAAGAGAGTTGAAATTTAGCACATATTATTTTTAAGTGATATACAAGAAAGAGAACTATTAAGTCTAAGGGGTGAAATGGAATTACAACAATTAAAAATAAATAATAATTTGCACACTAGCTAGAAGTTATAGACTCAAAATCTGACATATAGTAGGCTAAGAATTTCGATTATGTGCTTCTAAGTCTTCAAATATTGCACGTAGGTAATATTATAGGTACAATGTACTCATAGACTACAAAATGCACTTTAAACTATTGGAAATAGTCGGTTTTGAGCTTAACACGTTCATTGCTACGCAAATTTCGTATTTTCTATGCTAGGAGCTGACCTTTTAGTTTTTATATTTACACCCTAAATGAGTAGAAATTACTTTATTTTTTAACCTTTCTACGTAATCATCACTAATATTTTAAAGCGGTCGCACATGTGTGTCCATAGCACATAGGCTCAAAATTGGCGTGCGAAGAATGCAATACTCTGTGTTTGGAAATTCTCCTAATACGGGTGTTGGCGTGCGAAGCACGCAATGCATTGTTTATTGAAAATACAGTCAATACGGGTGTTGGCGTGCGAAGCACGCAATGCACTGTATATTGAAAACAATCCCAATACGGGGGTTGGCGTTTGAAGCACGCAATACACTGTGTATTGAAAATTCAAAAAATATGCGGGTTGGTGTGCGAAGCATGCAATGCACTGTTTATCGAAAACACTCTCAAGAAGGGGGTTGGCGTGCGAAGCACGCAATGCATTTTTATTGAAAATACTTTCAACATGGGGGTTGGCGTGCAAAGCACGCAATGCACTATGTACTGAAAATATTCCCAATACGTGAGTTGGCGTGCGAAGCATGCAATGCACTATGTATTGAAAATACTCCCAATAAGGGGGTTGGAGTGCGATGAACGCAATGCACTGTGTATTGAAAATACTCTAAATACGAGGGTTGGCGTGCGAAGCACGCAATGCTCTGTGTATTGAAAATCCTCCCAACACGGGGGTTGACGTTTGAAGCACGCAATGCACTGTGTATTGAAAATACTCCCAATACGTAGGTTGGCGTTTAAAGCACGCAATGCACTGTGTATTGAAGATACTCAAAATACGGTGGTTGACATGCGAAGCACGGATTGCTCTGTGTATTGAAAACACTCCCAATAAGGGGATTGGCGTGCGAAGCACGCAATGCACTGTGTATTGAAGATACTAAAAAAAACGGGGGTTTGCATGCAATGCAATGTGCCTCGCCCGCTTCTCATAGTGTTCAATGTCAAGCTCACATGTGCGTCCTTAGCGGTGAACGTGATAATGGCACATAGCTGATCATGTACGTAAGCCGTAAGCCTAAATGAGAAACAGATGGATTTGGACGAAACCCAATATGAGTTTATGGGCCTGGGAACTCGGAAGTGAAATCGTTTTTTAAAAATTGTGATTATTGTTAAGGCTCAATATTAACATTATGAAATTCTTTTTCATCTATTTATTTATATCTGCAAGAGAAGCACCTACAAGAGGCATCCAGTAGTGTTGTTTTAATTGTACATTGTGGCAAATAAAAACCATAACTGGTTCTATTTAAGTTGCTAATAACAATTAGCATACGTTATTAACAAAAAATAAACATTTTATATCTTGACAACTTGTATTTAGTCCATAAATGAAGAGAAATGCCCGATTAATTATTATTAAGTGTTTATCAACAGATAAACAAACTTTACCAAATACCGATGACTTATCTGCGGTCAGATTGGTTTCTCTATATTGAAACGTCGACCTGTGCTCACAGCCCATAACACATCTTCTAGGTGAATGAGTTTGTAAATAGACTTTGTTTCCACATTTCACGGTATTTGACCACATTCTTCGCGACGAAAGCGATATCAGAACGTCCTTGTCAGTCGGTACGTTAGGCTAGCCTACTCTTCAATGCCTGCGGTTTATCTGTCTGATGTTGCGAGGGTATTTTACGTTTTGCGAATATTTATTCATTGTTATTTAAAATTAAGTCGTTTTAGGCTCCATTCACGCTATCCGAACAGCGAAATTCTTTTAGTGGACCGAAGAAGAACACAGCCCATTTCACCAGAGAGAAAGAGAGAGAGAAAAACTACGTTTGGAAAAAAAGTTACTTTACTTGAGTTTATTGCCATCACCAAAGAGGAGATAAATCCCAGAGCCCTCAATCTAGTCACACCGGCCCTGCCTTTTACACTACACGGTTACTGATAAAAATGAATTCGTACTGTTCCGTAGAAGCCGTCCACTGCCACTGCAATCATCGGCAACCGATCGGCGATCTTAATCTCAGTGGCGTACGTGACCTAATGTGCATTATTATATTTTATTCGTTTGGCAGCGCATACTAGACGAGTATTAGGTATTAAAATAATGGAAGCTGATACAATAGGCTGTTTGTAATTTTCAAAAAGCGCAAAAATATATTTAACAATTATTTCTAAAGAAAAGAGAAATTTGATTATTTCCAATCAAAGGATGTTCTTTTCCGTCCTCCACAATAGTTTCCGTTATTTTTTTTTTTTTTTTTGAAACCGTCAAACACTTAAAATTATTTTTCTATGATATAATTTATAAAGTATTCGCATTTTTTTACTGGTATTTAAAACAAGACATTAAAATTTAGGCGTTTTACGCCAATTTAAAATAGTTTAAAAGTAGAAGAATCGCGCTTTATCTCGTTGCAGTTCTAGAAATAGGTAGTGGTATTTCCCGTACCTTATCCTATTTCGAGTCATTGGGCGAATGCCTACATGCCTTTGTTGGAATCTAACTTTATTTCAAACAACGCGGATGAAAATTCCTCACAAAAAAGTATATCGCTATTTTTTTGCTACCTATTATACTTTTTGAGTTATTTCCAAAAAACCGTAATTACATATATATAATTGTTAATAACAAAAAAAGCTCAAGGTTATATTCGGGGGAAACTTAGGGGCTTACTATTGAGCCCATTTGAAAGCGATTTATGCAAACATTTCGGAGTTCGCACGTTTTGTCCACATTTGCCTTTTTTAGAAGCACTGCAAATGGCCTATAATCTCATCGACTGAGCAGAGTGGGAAAAAATTGACGGGAAACGCCAACTGTTGAAAACATGGGCGCTCATATGATATTTTCTAGGGAGGGAGGGGTCTAGACCAGGGTACGTGGCGTAACATGTTCACTGCACATGTGAGCTTGACACTGAACACTATGAGAAGCGGCCGACGCACAGTGCATTGCGTGCTTCGCACGCCAATTTCAAGCGTGTGTGCTATAGACGCTCATGTGCGTCCGCTTTAATTTAGACTATAAATATAAAAAAATAAAAGGTCACCTCCTAGCATAGGAAATACGAAATTTGCGTAACAGTGAACGTGTTAAGGAGTACCCTCCCCTATTAAAGAAGAAGAGGGGATACATAAAAGTAGGAGAGTAACTAACTTTACTTCCCTCTCCTCCTTCGGGGAAATGAGTAAAGAAATATTTTTGACCTCCCCAAGAAAACTTTTAAAATTTGGGAAGCCTATTTGGCTGTTCAGGTGAAATATTAACCAACACAGCATTGAGTCTGTACCTTTACACCTAATACACAAAGACCTATAACACTCCTAGAGGCCGTACCAAGTAGTGACCCAGAAGCTCATGTTTGAACTCTTGTAAAAAATAAAATAAGTATATGTAAAATCAAACGGCACATAACATTTAAAACATATTTTAGTGCTAATCTCTTTAAAGAAAAATACCTGACTATAATTCATAATATACATATTTTCCTCTCCTTCTATCGCAGCCACCTTCTCCGCTCGATGCCTCACTTAATTCCTTTTACCACATCTGGCTGTATGGAGATATAGGTTGTACATTGTACAGCTAAACCTTCTTCTACACATTAAATTTTCTTGAACTACTCCGTATATCTTCCTAAAAAAGGTATTCAGGCTATTTCCCGTTCTTTAGTTAACACTGATGCATTAGTACCGGCAGTATTATTGTTATTATTGGCGAATTTCCATAGGAAAAATGAGCTACTGCAGTGACCCTTATGGTAAGACCCAAGGTCGGGAGTAGCAAATGAGCACCGATCATGGTCCCCAGAACACGTTTTGGGGTGACATTTAAAATCATATACATATATGTTCGCACTCTAGCGGTTGCATTTTAAGTCCGATTAAGTCCAAATTCGGTACACTTATTGGGTGTATATGTCGCTCGGACGAGTTCGTTAGCCAACAAATCCAACAACCGGAAGCACGTTTTTGACAGGAAGAAACTATTTTTTGAGATTGTTCCAACGAGAATAAATGTTTTTAGAGTTTTTTCTACAAATATAAATGTAGGATGTTATTCTGCACATTTTGTTTTTTACGCGACCTTATAGCGTAAAATACCATAATAGTACCCGGTACAAAGCCACTTGGGGATTTTACCTCGGGGGCATCTTCTCATCCGAGTTTTTACGCTGCAAGCGAAGCGAAGCTCACAATGGTGATTTTACCCAACGGCTGCGTTTCTAATCTGCGAGCAAAGAGAATCAGTCCATGACCCGAGGCCACAAGATCGTGGTGCAAACTCGCGAGTGCAATGAAGCTGGAGACTTAAGCGCAAACAAATTCTACTAATATATTTCGTACAAACAGGCAGCGATTCAGCACCGTCGTGAGTAGACCTATTTCCCAAATTGTTGGTTGAAACCCTAAAACATAGGCCTATAAACTTAATTTTGGAAGTTTGCTCAACTCACGTCAGCGGTTCAGCTGCGTGGTCGAATTATTACTGTTTCCCATGATCAACACAAATGTAGTATTACTGCTTTCAACAAAGTTCTGATTGGTTACTTATCAACAGGAAAAACCAAGCAAACTTGAAAATCAAAGTTTAACGTATTTAGGCAAACAATTAGGCATTGCTATCAGTAAAACAGTTATCTGTTGTAGACAAGTCCAACAAAAACAAACCAAAGTAGGTGGAAATTGATAACAGGTCAATATTGACCCAAATCCAAGTAAAGAGAATAACGAGTCTTTA
This sequence comes from Philaenus spumarius, assembly GCA_018207615.1. Lineage (NCBI taxonomy): Eukaryota > Metazoa > Arthropoda > Insecta > Hemiptera > Aphrophoridae > Philaenus > Philaenus spumarius. Next base: position 32,652 of record JAGFPH010006078.1, on the reverse strand, counting down.
AGATAGAAGTAGTTTCACGAAATCATCGAGTGAGAACGAAACAGATAGGAAAATACAAAATGACTTCTAGGAAGTTATTGATGCGTGATTTGTACACTAGTTACAAGACGATCGTCGTAGTATTTCAGTGAAAAGCGTCGGTTGTGAGAATTGTTTTTTTAAAACGATTCGTCAAAGCAAAACCGTCTAGACAAATAAGTGTCCATGGGTCTTCTTCGCCTCGCATACATATCGTAATAACGCGTCCCGTTGTTCAACTTAAAAATTTGAGAAACCTCTTTAATTATTATTTCCTACAGCTACTCAGTAAAGTGCGTTTTTGCACACTCCCAGCAGTGCTTAATTAATTGCTTCAAAGTTTGAAATCATCTGTTAATGGAAGTATTTGAGCAAACAGCTGTTTTATCTGTTATTTTATTCAATGGGTTGCTATGGTAACAAATGTAAATACATGTGTTGTTTTATCAGTCTAGGCCTAACCTAAGATTTGTTTCGACTAAATTTACAAATATTGAAATAAAAAAGGGTTTGATCAAAATTAATTAGCCTATGTTACTTAGGGTTAATGTAGCTTTTTATTGGGGAAAACTATTTTTTTTCAATCAGTTCAGTAATTTTATTCTAGAGATTACCCCCTACAAACAAACAAACAAACAAACAAATTTTACCTCTTTATAATATTATAGATAACACAGAAGCACATGGCATTTATTTGTGTATCTAGGGTGCAAAGTTGAGTTTGTCGCACGAGTTAAACATTTGACGCCCGAGGTGTAGCCGTGATCCACACAACGTTGTTCATACAGCTACAATTTAAATTAGTATTTTTGCTTTAAAAAAATAGTAGTTTAAATAACTAAAAAAATACGCCTTAAAAGCAAACTTAACTAAAAGTTTAAAAATAATTGTAAAAAAGCGTGGGGTGCTTTTCATCAAACGTTACAAATATGTCATTGATAGATATTTATAAAAGTAGAGTTATTATAAAAATATAGTATAACGCACACCACCCTTTTTTTACAATTATTTTCAAATTTTTATCTCGGTTTGCTTTTAAAGCGTATTTTTTTAGTTATTTAAACTATTATTTATTTTCTTATTTTTTAGTCATATTATTTAGTCTGGGGACTGGGGACCATGATCAGTGCTCACTTACTACACACAACAAATTATTGAGCTCCCGAAGTTTCTGCATATCGTCGTGACATCCATATAAAGTTTTTAATGACACCCGAAAACGTGTTCTGGGAACCATGATCAGTGCTCACTCACTACACTCAACAAAATTATTATTGCATTGTCATCGGTCCTTGATAAGTGTGCAAAGTTTCAAATAGATCCGACGTTTTGAAGGGGGTGAAAAACACGTCGTGTTCTGGGGACCATTATTTTAACTTAAGGTTAGGTAAACTACTGAACTGATTGAAAAAATAGTTTTACTAACGAAAAGCTTCACTATCCCTGAGTAACATAGGTTATAATTCATTTTGATCATTTTGATTAATTAGTATTGATTAAAGTAACAGATAAAACAGCTGTTTGCTCCAATATTTCCATTAACAGCTGATTTCAAACTTTGAAGCAATTATTTGCATTTATAACTTTTAGGTTAGGTTTTTATTATAGTGTAGACGTGAGCCTTGCAGTTATTTTTAACCATTATTATAACTGCTGTTATAAAATACACGAAATAATTTGATTTGAACATTTAACATTATTTACTATCTTAGCTTTGGTGTTATTATTAATCCTACACATTTTTTATAAAGAAAACATAACATGATTATGTGTAGGGGTTTCCCCTAGTATGAAATAAAAAGCTAATAAGAGTGAAATCGTAGACTTTAACAACAAACGAATAATTTACTGGAAAAGAAGTTATTTTACAAACGTATTTAACTCTAAAATGAGTACAAGGCTATAAATCTCCATTTTTACATTTTTGAGTGAAATTGTTTTAATGATTTTATAATATAATGTTTGCTGCCTTTTAGATTTAATATTATGTTTTGTTTTGTGAGTAGTAAAAATAAACAATACTAGATTTCTCCGATAAAAATCAATTTAAAATCAATATGTCACGTGTGCTTTTGTATAGATACGCCTACAGATGTTTGTTCTACTACGTGTGGTACTTGTATAGAAATTTCACAGTAATGGTTAATTACTATTGACTGTTCTAATATTGCAGATGTTGTAAAAGATATGGGAAGGGAAAGAATGACAAAGAAGATTACTAAAATAAGGAAATTATTTAGTTTTAAAGAAGCAGGTGAAATTAAATCCCAGCAATACTAAAAGCATCGCTCCAATTTTAATATTTAGAAACATGACTATGGTTAATTTGAAAAGTTACTGGAAAATTTTATAATTATTCGTGAAAAACTAAACATGCTTTTTTCGATGGGACTTTTGTATGAAATCAAGACCATAACTCACAAAAACAGCAGTTGGGATAAAAAGCTGAACAACACATGTTTGTTTACATTCATTAACATAGCAACTTTACTTAACAAATTTATAATCAGTTTATTACTCTTCAAAACCAACATGTTTTTGAGGTTAGATTGAAAAACTAAAAATAAACCCAAACAAAAATCAACGAAAAATACTGCTGTGAACAATTCAATTCAAACATCGGTTGTTACATATCTATATACTTAGAGATACGATGTTTATAATATTGTTTATATAAAATATATCTTATCTATGTTTAAAGAAGTTTATGTTTATAAAGTTTAATACTTTTCAAATAATATTTTCTCTTAAAAAAACAAAAAAATTATTAAACAAATTATTTGACACCATGCATAACCGTAAACATACATGAGTTAAAACACAATTATATTGAAAACAAAACAAAACAAACAATCTGAATGAAACTAAAAGCCATTAAAATATCACATTTTTATCTTTATCTTGATAATATATAATTATTGTATATTTAAATACCAAACGGTACCTTTTACTAATTAGGCCTATAAATTTAAAATTACAAACTCTGTTTGAACCACTTTGTTACATCCTGAATTAACATCATTCAACATACCGACATTACATTAGTTTTTAAACATAATTATATTGAAAACTAAACAAACAATCTGAATGAAACTAAAAGATAATATTTTTATTTTATAATATGTAAGTACTAAAAAGTATATTATACTAATCTATATCTGTATATAAAAATCCATTGTCACGGTGTTTGTCCGCGATGAACTCCGAAACTACTCAACCGATCTTAATGAATTTTTTTTCAAAATATGTGCTTTACTATAACTTAAAATATAGGACAGTTTTCATCCCGATCTAAGGGGTTGAAATGGTGTTGCTACCTCTACAAAATGAATACAAATTAAACTAACTTCACACAAACTATAAAACTAAAATTATGTAATATTATTTTTACGAGATTGAACAACTATTTGCAATTTGATTACTCTTCAATGGGATAACTACTCTTAAAATTAAATCAAGCAATAGCGAAGCATTGCGGGTCAACTAGTATCTTATAATTGAAAGAAATAGGCGG
>JAGFPH010006078.1:0-19120 GCA_018207615.1 Philaenus spumarius | reverse complement strand
CAGCTGATCTTGCAAACAGAATATGAAATAAATTTTTAACAAATTGTCGCAGCTGATCTTTTAGATACCTATTAGCTGAATTTAGCACCTACAGCTGATGTATGGATCATGAAATAGCCACTTATTTTTAGTTGTTGCTATGTCCATTTATTGTTATACTTATTATTATCATATCTAACCACCATTTAAATTTAGTTTTTTAGATACTTCATGAATAAAAAATGTAAAAATGGATAGTGCAGTGCGTTCTACCTAATTTTATTGTGAACACAATTTTCCCAAAACTGCAACTTTGAATGCTAATAACTCTACAACGAAGGCATCTATCAAAAAACGGTTTGCGCCATTGTTTTTCTTTTGAAATTTCACATTGAGGTGATGTGTCATATGACCATCATCTCATTTAAAATAATAAAGTTAAATCCAATATGGCGGAACCAAGATGGCGGACAAAAATTTCAAAACCACCAAAAAGTAGGATTTTTAAAACTGTACAGGTTAGCATAAGTTTCTACCGCCAAGAACGTCCCAGTTGCGCAATATAAAGCCGTTTCCATACTTAAAAATCACCCTGTATATATATAAGCCAAATACCACTCACTGACTGAACACTTAAAAAGAATACAATTACGTTAAAAAGACCGGAAATACCAACCACCACGGGCAACGCCTTACGGGTCAGCTAGTTTAAATATATTTGTGAGAAAGAATGTGCCAGTTCTTGGGTACCGTTTATTTTATATGAGTTTGCCCAAAGATTGAACGTGCACAGTTATCATTTCTAGGTGTTGCACAATCATTGCGCCATCATTGAGCAATCATTGCACAATCACTGGACAATCATTACACACACACACACACACACACAAAATTGGGGGTCAAAGTCCACAAAATCATCAAATTTGTTATAGTTTGACAACTTACAAACGTACAAACTTTGCTCGTTCAAAAGCCACTAGATGGACGCGCATGTTCCCACAACAGGTCCCATTACCGCGAAACACACTTTCAGTGCTCAAAACACATAAAACAAAGTGTACAAACAAACAAGCCGGACTGTCACGTGTCACGACTGTCGCACTTCTCCGAAACGACCTGAAATAATGGAGAAACCGGCTGCGAGAATTTATGGACAAGAAACGTCGGCCCGGGTTGAACCACTTTCGTCGAGGTAGTTAATTGTAATCGGACACCCAACTTGTGATGTGTTGATGCTATCAGCTCACTAGTGCGTGACGTCATCGCTCGGGAATATGTCTTTACGAATAAAATCAGACTGTACATCGCTGTGGACGGGGAAAATGAAATGTATAAATACATTATTCACATAATTAGTGTATTTCCACAGGTAAGATGAATTGCAGTGGCGCTTATGGCGAGACCTAAGGTCCGGGAGTGGTCAATGAACACCGATTAAAAATTATATAACATCTTAAGGGGATACGCCTTTTCCGGAACATTTTTTCCCTATTTTTTAAATTGAAACCATAAATAATGTTTGTTTAGCTTTGTTATAATGAAAGACAAAGTAAAATTTAAAAAAAATTGTGTCCTACCCTTAGTGTTGATAAATTTTACTTATTTCATCTCTTTTAAAGTTTTTTAAACATTTTAAATAACTTTTTTGTTTTTAAACCATTTTGCCTAAATAAAATTTTAAAGGCTCATTCTACATATATTAATACAGTTTTTCAACTATGGAAAATATTCTAGCTAGTATGTAACTAAAGTTATATAGTTTCAAATCTTTTAAAAGTTAAAATTAAAAAATTTTCTTTTAAAAACTTTTATAAAATAAGTAGTATGGCTTGTAAAATGATTCCCATAGTTTAAAAGGTGGAAAATCTTATAAAGATAAAGTGGTAAAAACTTCAAAGCTCTATCTTATACGGGTCAAAATTTATTCAAAATCTTGTGTTCGAAAACGGGGAAAAAATGATAAGCGGCAAATGGCGTTTAAAGTTTTACTATGAATCAAATATCAAAAGTACAATGTTTGGTACCTTCTAAAAGTCCCCTGCACCATATGTTTTTCCTTCTTGGGCAGTCTTTATATCCTCCTCTTTCAACTGGCTTTCAACAGCTACAGGCCTATGTATGCTATAGTATCTACCTAATATAAAATTATATTTACCGGATGACAGGCTACCAAAAAAACTATCGGAGCTGATTTTACGGGAAAAAATTTCATGGGCAAAATTTGGGGGGAATTGGGAAAAAGTTGTGGCTATGAAGGGGATTTTTTAAAGGTTTTTGAGGATAAGCAGTGGGGACAGACTTTAGGCAGTCTACTTGAGAAATTAGATATGAGGTCCAGGAGCGTTTGGTGCGATCGGGTTAATAGGTCCCAATTTCATAATATTTATAGTAAATTAAATTTATCACTAGGACAAGCAGGATTCATAAGTGATGGGTTTTCGAGAGGTATTATCAGCATAATATTTAAAGCAAGGAGCGCCATGTTACCTCTCAATTATAGACCGGACAGGGAGGACAATAAAAGGAAGTGTTCTATGTGTAATTCTAATGAGGAGGAAAATATTGTACATTTTTTGGGCAGATGTCTGATTTTAGGAGAAATTAGGAAAAGTTGTTTTGGAAATAGGGTTCTGGATGTGGAAAGAATAATAAATATTTTAAATGGTGAAAATTGGTCAGGGCTGGTGAATTTTGTACGTCGAGCACTTAAGCTTAGGCAGGAATTTATTTTTGAATTTAATTTTTAGCAAATTAATGCCGATATTGTTTTTTGTGTAGTAGCCTCTCACCGTATCTCTTTTATATTCACAACCTGCAGTAGTATTTCAAATTTATGGGTTTAAAATGTGTTTTAGTTTGATGTTTTACATTTATTTGTTACTAAATATTCAGATTTTGTATTATTGTTTTTATTTGGTCAATGTGTATATTTTGTTGTTCATATAGTTTTGGATCTTTTAACTTTGTAATTTAGTATAATTTAATCTATTAAAGTTGCCTACCTGGCGGACGACCTGTAAATGGTCATGCCATAAAGTGTGATATTATTTTGGTTTCTGTAGTTATTAGTTTTGTTTCTTTATATGTATTATAGATATTTGGATATTGTTATTTTGTTTCTTTCATAGTGTAAATAGTATTTTTTTGTAAACTTGAAAAATGTTTGTAATAATAAACACACTTTTATTATTATTATTATTATTATTATATAAAATTATCCAAAGGGTCTAAACAATGTTCGACACAAATTAGCCTCTACGCCTAGTTTACCTTCGTAACTAAACACTTACTTGTTCAAAATGTTACTAATTACTATGAACTGTAAACATAAAAATTAAACTCACTTCAAATGAACACAATAGTAAACATAACCTGAAATCAAAACAACAGCTGTCATCAGTGTTGTCTCAGCAAACAGCTGGTGCAGTGCTAGATCATAGAAATAGCACATATAATATACTGAAGCACTATAACAAAACCAAGTTACGCTATATAAATGTTTATTTCCTAAAATATATCTATGCCGTATATATAAAAGCGAAATACCACTGACTCACTCATCACGATTTCTCAAACACTACGGAACGGATTGAAATGAAATTTGATATGTAGCTTCCTCTAGGGCCATAGGTGCTCACTAAGAAAGGGTTTGAAAAAATTTGAAATTTTAGGGGGGTTTGGGGGGATCAAAGTTATTATAAAACGAATTCTTCAAAACTACCGAACGGATTGGAATGAAATTTGGTATGTAGCATCCTCTAGGGCCATAGGGGCTTACTAAAAAAGGGTTTTAAAAATTGGAAATTTTAGGGGGGTTTGGGGGGTAAAAATTACTAAATTACGATTTCTCCAAAATTACCGAACAGGTTGGAATGAAATTTGGTATGTAGCTTCCTCTAGGGCCGTAAGCGTTCGCTAAGAAAGGGTTTCAAAAAATTCGAAATTTAAGGGGGGTTTTGGGGGGATCAAAGTTATTAAATCACGATTTCTTCATAACTACCAAACGGATTGGAATGAAATTTGGTATGTAGCTTCCTCTAGGGCCATAGGTGCTCACTAAGAAAGGGTATGAAAAATGTCGAAATTTTAGGAGGGGTTTGGGGGGATCAAAATTACTAAAATTATAATTTCAGATCTTTTGTTATTATGACAATGGTGCTTTTATTATTTAAGATCTAAATATATATAAAAGCCAAATACCACTCACTGACTGAACACTTAAAAAGAATACAATTACGTTAAAAAGACTGAAAATACCAACCACCACGGGCAACGCCGTACGGGTCATCTAGTAAATTATAAACCTTACAAAACGTACTCCTAATTAGTTTGTAGCTTGGAAAATAAACCAATACAACATGCTGCAAGGAACGCCCATTATGAAAGACGTTGCGTGAAAAATGAAAATTTCGCGAGTTGCGCCAGCGTACTAAACAACCAAAAAGATAGGAAATAATTTTCAGAACGGTTTGAAATTTCACTAAAATATTCCTAAGAACATGTACATTAATTTAAAATACGAAATACAATTTAATAAAAATTGACCAAAATTGACCATTGGAGGAGGCGTATCCCCTTAAGACGGAAGGTCAACGTGCAAATTCACAAAGCGAATTTTTCCACTGCGAGCGGAACGAAGAAGGTTAGAGGCTGAGATGCAAACAAATTTTACTCATATATTTTGTTTTCGCGGACAGCAATTCAACGTCTTTTTGAGTAGACCCATTTCTAAAATACTTGATTGAAACCTTGAAACACATAAACTTGATTTTGGAAATTCGCTTAAAGTTGGGAGTAGTCAATGAGCACCAATCATGATCCCTAGAACACGTTTTCTGGTGTCATTATAATTGATATTTACATACAGGGTGGTTATACAGTCACTCCTCCCCCCCTTTAACTTTTGTGTTTGTTAAAACAAACAAATATCCTTTTGGGAACGATAACAACTTAACCCAAAGTATCTTTTGAAGCTATCGGAAGTTTTGAGGGACCCCTAAAAATGGGGGATTTTGGGAGCAACTCAAAAATTTTAAATAGGAAGTATGGTCATGTGAGACCTCATTTTAAAGGTCTATTTAAGACTAGGAAAATGACATAAATAAAATAAAAATCGGACCACCCGAAACAAAATGGCGGCCCTAAACGTGTTGAAATAAATCGACATAAAGTTGCTAATATCTCGAAAAGGAAGAGTTTTTAGAAAAAAATCAAGAGACAAAAATGTTTATTTCAAAGTGCTTGACCTAAAAAATTGCTTCCAAATCGATTTCGTCAATTTTATTTTTTACAAAAGTTTCTAAGATGGAGGAGTAAAAATAAAATTTACGAATTTTATATATATACTCAAATGGTGTATAGTACGCGCACCTCCATAAAGAAACATGCATTTGACATAAAAATCCCGGATTTACCGGTCGGTCGTACGTCTCGCTAACACCGAACGGTACGACCGGCACGGCACGCCGCGGATTTTCCAAAAATTCTTTCACTCCGACTTTTTTCAAAACTGCGAAAGTGGCGAATTGCCCGTTGACGGTCGGTCGTACCGGTCGGTGTACAGTACGCGCACCTCCATAAAGAAACATGCATTCTACTTTTATGACAATCCCGGCCGTACCGGTCGGTGCAGTGTGCGCGTAGCTTTAAGAAACTCCAGTTAAAGTAAGAGCAGTTTAAGGTAAGGAATTCTATTAAACAAAGGTCTGAAACTATTGGCAGTTTTGTTTACGCTGCATATAAAGGAATAAAGAAGCTACAAAATAAATTATTATTTGTTCGCAGAACTCTTACAGCAACACTATGAGAAAGGCGTTCCGCGGGCTCAAGCAGAGTTACTGGAGAGGCTCAATGAGTACTGCGGGAAACCTTTCGCTTTCAATACGTTCAACGACTCCAACAGCTCCTCCACCATGGGCATCGTTAGGGACATCGTGGAAGAGAAGCCTTTCCTCTGGAGTTTCTACAACTCGGTCCTCTTCGTGATCTGCACCCTGAGTACCATTGGTGAGTTGTGTCTGATGTACTTGTTGTAGCATAACTCGGTTTACAATAATAAACAATAATTGCATCGCGACAACAAGCTCAACTTAAGTAGCCATCTAACCTCCGCCCGGGCAACATGTCTACATTCTTTAATAACCGTTTGTTCTTTGTGTGTTTCGTATACTCGTTTGTGTTAAATTTTATGACGACCTCAACATTGAGTGGCATGGTGTATTAATTTAATTTATATGTGCGTAATATTTATGTGACCAGATGATGGTGTAAAACCGAAACTACAGTCGTCACAATAAAAATAATTCGACCACACAGCTGAACCGCTGACGTGAGTTGAGCAAATTTCCAAAATTAAGTTTATAGACGTATGTTTTAGGGTTTCAACCAACAATTTGGAAAATAGGTCTATTCACGACGGTGCTGGATAGCTGCAAAATGGTTCGCACGCCATTCCGCACGTTGGTAGTATCTTCAATACACAAAGCATTGCGTGCTTCAAACGCCCACCCCCTTATTGGTAATATCTTCAATACACAATGCATTCCATTCCGCATATGGGGAATATCTCCAAAAGCATTGCGTGCTTCGCACGCCAACCCCACGGTAGAATCCACCGCATGGCTTTGAACCGGGTACCTCTATGGTGTTTTACGTTTTGATCGATTTTGGGGGAACAAAGCGAGCTATACGGTCGCGTAAAAAAATTAAATGTGCAGAATAACATCCTGCATTTATATTTGTAGACAAAACTCAGAAACAAATTCATTCTCGTAGGAAAAATCTCAAAAATAGTTAATTCCGGTCAAAAAACGTGCTTCCGAATGTTGGATTTTTTGGCTAACGAAGTGGTCCGAGCGACGTAGATAACCAACATGTGTACCAAATTTGAACCAATTTGGACTTAAAATGCGGCCGCTAGAGTGCGAACACATATATACATATATGATTTTTAACGACACCCCAAAACGTGTTCTGGGGACCATGATCGGTGCTCATTTGCTACTCCCGACCTTGGGTCTTACCATAAGGGCCACAGCAATAACTCATTTTTCCTATGGAAATACGCTAATAATGTATTGTTTGAGATTATTAGTTTAATAATTTGTTTAGTTATATTGTTAATGTTAAGCTATTACAATAATGCCAGGGATTTGTTAACGCCTTACTAATGTAACGTAGTCTTAAATCACGCCCCTTTTTTTATAAATACGTGACATAAAACACTTTTAGGTTCGTTATAGTTTGATTATTGTAGCTCGTACATCGCTGAAGATGGCGACTTTGTCGTTGAAACGCGTTTGAGTTAGTAAACGTATTAGTTGCGAGATTTTGTGTTCAAGTTTTATTATTTTATCAAATATAATAAATTAAGTCAAGCTTAATGTTTACTTTAAAAAACAGCTGCTTCAATTTTTTTAAAGTTTATTTTAGCGCAAACCGTAAGTATAAAAAAATTTACTTATTAGACTACGTAATAGTTTTGTGCATCTAGGGTGCAAATTTAAGTTTTTTGCACAGTTGACAAATTAAACTTTGCACCCGTGATACACACAACGTTTTTCCTACAGCTACGTTTTAAATTATGTTTTAGTTTTTAAAAAGATCTGTTTAACAGGAGGTTGGTTCAATCAAAATTTTCAAAACATAGACTACATCAGCTGTTCTCTTTGCTTACAGTGCGCAAAGTAAACAGCTGGAGTGCGCAAAGTAAACAGCTGGAGTGCGCAAAGTAAACAGCTGGAGTGTGCAAAGTAAACAGCTGGAGTGCGAAAGTGTTACTTTACCGCACGCCAGCTGTTTAGCCGTGCGGTAAAGTAAAACAAAGAGGTATAATTACTTAACCATATAGTTTAGTTTGCGTACTGCTGCGAGTGTGGAAAAACGCTCTTTATTCAACAGCTGTAGGGAAAAATATAATAATAACGTAGCACTTCCAAAGTTAAGAAAACACCCTAGATATCCCACTAACTTTTGTGCCAGTCTATAAACAACTGTTTAGGAGTTTTTTAAATCTAAAAGTTAGATGAAAACATCTTTAGATTTAAATCACTTGCTGAAATACTAAACCCTCGTAAGTAACTAAAGCTATTTATTTTAATTAAAAACCTTTAATACGGTATTGAAAGATAAGCCTAAGTGCTTGAGCCCCATATTGTGACATTTAATTGAAAACCCAAATCCTATAAATCGCTGAAATAGTGGAATGTTAATGTCGTTAAGGCATTCTTATGTTATCTTTGTTTGTACTAATTATGATAATTATGATCTTTATTAAACGGTGCACCAAAAAACATAATACATATGGTTTTTACTTATGCATAAAGTGATTTGGTTGGAGGGAATTACTTTAAAATTATTATACAAAATTAATGTACGTATAACATTTATACACACTGATGTGCACTGCGAGAAGCCAAAAGCACTAACTATGAGAAATCGAAAGTTATCCCCTCTAGTGTTGCCATATGCCAGAATTTAAATTATCGTATGCTCGGTTAAAAACTGTTGTACTACGAACAAAATTATCGTACAAGACACAGATTTAAATTTCACTTTAGTCTTAGTACAAAATCATATAGGCTATTTTTGGTAATTCATTGTAGTTTGTAGAATCGACGTTGTTTTAGAGTCACTAAATGTAGGCACAAATTATTATTGGTAGCCTAATAGGATAGTGAGTTTGTAAATTGAAAAAAGGTAGTATGTGTAGTATTAAAATAACAAAAATAGTTTTGAAATTAGGTAAATAAATTTACTAAAAAATAATGACAACATAATTCGATCACGCAGATGATTCGCTGACGCGAAATTATTTCTGAAATTAAGTTTATAAATATAAGGGTTTACAACTAACTATTTGGTGAATTTTTCTACTCACGAAGGCGCTAAATAGCTTTCTAAGGTAAAAAAATTCAGTTGTTCACAAAAAAACTGAAAACTTATTTTAAAACTTGTCATCCTATTTCTTTGAGTATATTATTCTCGTTATTCAATTCTGATCTCAGATAAGCAAAGTACGGTGCCTACAGACATGCTAATTAATGACAACAGTTAACTTTGAAACACAGTCACCAAGAAATATTTATTCTTGATGTTACGGATAAAAATAACTTAGCACATGATTACAGCGACTTATATCATACGACATCTTTAAATATTTACTAATTTTGATTTCAGGTTACGGCAACTTGGCTCCAAAATCAAGACACGGACGTGTATTGGACATCATCTACGGACTTATTGGCATCCCGTTTAACGGTATCGTCATGGTCCAGATGGCGGAGTATTTCGGATCAGTTGTAAGTAGGAATACCGGGGATTGTAGTTGAGGGGTAGCGTACCCAACTCCAAAGTAAATGTCTCCAGTTTGAATCTGGACAAAGACCAGATGTTGATGTACTCTCTCTTGACTTCTACATTTTTATTCTTATTTTTTAAATTACTTAAGACTTTCTTGTTGAGTAAAATGGATCAAGTGCCCTTGCCTTGGGGTGTGATAGAATAATTAAGGTTTTCTTGTGTAAATACATCATGTATATTTGATTAATAATAAGTAATTGTGTATTTTAGTTTATTTTGTAATAATATTCTTATCTTAGTTTTGTTGAGCATATTGTATTATATGCAGTATGTATGAATGTGCTTATGTGTGTGGGTCCGTTTAAATCTTACTTCATAATTCCTTAAGGATATTTTTTGTGAGTTCAGCCATGCTTTTATTTCTTGGCCTATTTTGACGATTGATATGTGAAATTAAAGGGATTTTTCTCAAGATGTTCCAAACGTCATTTGTTTTATCCTCAATCACTATGGCTCTGTCCCTTTAGGCATCAAACTTCCCAACATATCAAACATATCTTATAGAAGAAATATTTTATTGAGTGTACTGTACGTCACATATTGTTTTATCTTAAGCAATTACACTTAAATAAACAGCTGTCTTAAATTATCTCGCTTAAATAAACAGCTGTCTTAATTAATTCCATTTAAATAAACAGCTCTCCTAATTAATTTCATTTAAATAAACAGCTGTCTTAAAAAAATAAATATATCTATTTACTAGTTGGCCCGATCCGGCTTGCACGGATAGACAAATCAAAGTTAAATGTATATTAACAAAAAAAATATATCAATAAATATATTATGTACTATGTATTTCTTATTTATGGGGATTTTTAGTAACTTTGATCCCCCCCCCCCCCCCCCCCAGATCAAGGGGTCGGGGGACCAAACCTAAGGTAGAGAAAGGGGGGAGTATTGGTCTGTTTAGTTTATAGTTCCATTCTTGTTAGCTCTAGTTTAGATTTAGAACCCTCCGATGATGGCAACTTGGTTACCGAAATGCACATCAGGGAACTATAATAGCTATATTAATAAATGAGTTTCAGTTTATTTGTGTAGTTTTATTCACCGAACTTGTGGTTGGAGCTTCAGTGTTTCTAATTGTATAATAATATTGTAAAATTAAACAGTTTTGTAATTTTATAAATGTATGCACAATTTTGTTAGTTGCAAGAGAGGACTTCATAGTTTTAATCTCGCTGATAACGATTCATTAATTTGTTCAATTTCTCTGCCTTATTTTTACAAAAACGAATTAAACGATTTTGAAAAAATAAGGTATCATTAGATTTGTCCTCCGGGTATGGGTTAGTTGACAACATAAAAAGAATCCAGCATGGCGGATGTCAATTACAATTTTTCCTGGCATAAAAAGATAATTACCTACATAAAAAAAATATTGAATTTTGAACAAATGAAAAATCTAAATCTAACAAAATTAAACTGGTAGGTCGAGTTGGATAGCAAATTAAAGAGCGCTTGAAGTCTAACAATTTTTTAGTCACTTCAACATTTTCAAGATGGTGGCCAAAATGTACATTATCATTGTTGTATATAAGGGTTTTTAATTTTCCTGTTAATTCCACGTATTTTGAATGTTGGGGAACCTGTGAAAAGTGCCCAAATTTTAAGAAAATTGTTGACATTTTTATGACAATAACTCCTTCAGTCATGACATTAACTGTCCAACATTGCCTAAATAAGTTTCTAACTTTTCAGTAGAACTCAAGGCATTACAGTAAAAACCTTGTTTGTATCTTTTTATATAATAGGCAGTGGATTATGAACCCTGTATGCTTTTTGTTTTAGTTCGTAAAAGCACGCACCCGCCACAAAGAGAGAGCCGAAAACCGAATGACGCTCTTCTTGGACATCATGAGGTACTTGATCCCCGGCATAGTTATCTTCTTCTTGTTCCCTGCTGGGGTGTTCGTCTACTTCGAGGATTGGTACTTTGACACGGGCCTTTACTACGCTTTTGTCACTCTTACCACCATTGGCTACGGCGACTTAGTGGCAGGTAGGTGTGTGCACTGGCTTAAGCGTGTTTTGTAATTAAGGTTAAAAATTGGAAACCATGGCTCAGGAAATGGAGAATTGCATTAATATTTTATGTTAAGATAAAACGCAAGCCATCCAATTCTCTACAATGCGTATACTACCCAACGTTCAACTAACTATCAACAAATCCCCCATAGCATAGACTCGTCGTGTCAGACATCTTGGAATCACGCTTGACTGTAACGTCAAGCAAACACTGTCAAGAGCTAAATCTGTCCGTGGCAGACTCCTTCGAGTCAAAAATGCCAAGAGCCCTCTACCACTTCGTATCAGGTTGTCCATGTACAAAACATACATCAGACCAGTACTCACGTACGCATCTCCAGCTTGGTATTCCCTTCTCTCTGTTGCTTGGAAGAAAAATGTGGACTCTTTCCAAAATAAAACTCTCCGTTCGATCACCAACTCTCCATGGTACGTACAGAACGCAACCATCTCTGGACACTCGAGGACTTCATCCTAAAACTAACAAATAGACTCAGGCACAGAGCCCAAGGTTCTCACCACACACACATACAACAAATCATCA
Source organism: Philaenus spumarius (assembly GCA_018207615.1). Taxonomy (NCBI): domain Eukaryota; kingdom Metazoa; phylum Arthropoda; class Insecta; order Hemiptera; family Aphrophoridae; genus Philaenus; species Philaenus spumarius. The sequence goes on along the minus strand of JAGFPH010006078.1, from coordinate 7,209 downwards.
CAGATTCAGCACCTCTGCAGGACAGAAGAAATTATCCTTATGTCCTTACGTCTGGTTTACGAACTACCATAAGCACTTTAAAATACAAGCTCATTCTTGAACACTATACATCTTCTGTAATTAATTCCACTACATAACATAGATTCATCATCTCGTACCCACACAAAATTTACTTCAAAAATTAAGTATAAAAAAGATTTGTTTTCAAAGTCCCAGAGATAGTAATTTATACCGGAGTTATCATGCCACCCATATAGCAAGCAGTACATGAAATTATTTAGACACTGAAACTACTATTTACCACCCAAAAAAAATACCTAAAAATTCATGTTTGGAGGGTTCTTTTCAAGAAATTTCAAATGCAAACATAATTAAATTATTACAACCTTTTTTTCGGCACACAGCCCCCGTATGCATGCATGATCTATTTTATTATTCATGATCTATGCTAGTACTGTGTAATTTATTTATATCGTTATTACGCCGTCTATTTTAGAAAATATCAAACACTATATTGACCCAGTATGTTCGTCACAGGTCAGAACGGTTCGCAAACGATCGAATACCAAATCTTCCAGATAATGGTGCTGGTATGGATACTGTTCGGGCTTGGTTACATGGTCATGATAGTGACCATGATCACGAGAGCGATGAGGTCCAAGAAGGTCAGAAGCATTGAAAAGAAACTGGCGTACACAATCAAACAGACGCAGAACAAGATCTGGGGCGAGTTCACTCAAGACGTCACCTACGTCAGGCGCATGCTCAACGAAATGTATCTGCTCAAGTTTCAGGTAAAAGGAAATTATTACGTTTAGAAAACGCTTTCGTACAAAAATCTGGAAAATAATTTAGTCCTTATAGGTATTGACAATGTATAACAAAAAAGTATTGCGTTTCTTATTTCTGAGAAAGTAAGTACTATTTTTGTTCGCGGTCAAAATGAAATTTCACAAATTACTCCAGATGACTGAAATACATAGATGGAAAATCTCGGTCAAATCCGTTAATGAGTGAAATTGGAACAAGGTGTTAGACATGTTGAGGGATTTTTAAAAAAACTGAAAACTCAGTGTAACCATTGTACTAGGAACTCCGATTGAATGAAATATTTCAATCCACTGGAAATTCGACGATAGTGGCGCGATCTATGGGGGAAACGACGGAAGCGGTGCGTAGCGCCAATGCCTTGAACGATTTCTCCTTAGCGCTACCTCGCGGCGCGATCATACAATATTTTCCCGACAACCTTTTTCTCGCTACACAGCCACCTATACATGATCTATTTTATTATTCATGATCTATGGTATAACTCCCACCCTTTGACTATGGGGATGATTTTTTTTTTAACGTAACAAGTATAGGCTTATTGATACTCCGAAAAATATTTTGTTGTTTAGTTTCATACTTTGTATATGAAAAATAGGGTGATAAATTATTATACCACTGCCCGTTTAGGACAACAGCTACATACTTGATTTCCTTAGTCTGCAGTGGTACCATCACTGTTATAAGGTAGAATAAGGACAAAACTGAATTTTATAATGGATATATTTTATTAATCATAAATGTTTTACAAAGTGTAGGTGTAGTGTATGTACAAGCTAAACTTGTACAGCGTGGAACGATTCGAAGCATGTTGTGCACAGCCCTAATGCAGCAACATCTGTTTTTTTTTATGCAGTAAATCTATAGCCTTGGGGAAACAAAAATGTAAATTACTATTTATAGACATTGAGTATCTTACCCATATAAATGTATAAACCTATAGAAAATATTGCTTGGATTATTTTATTCTTGTACTAGATAAAATAATCATGTTACGCTAAGCTCAGATTGTGGGGAAATGACATATAAGACCACTTATATTATGTATGTCAAAATAGTTATGTACGAACATTGTTCTACAAATTAATCTGAATTTTATCCTGAACAGAATGATGGTCATATTATTTGCTTACTGTAAAATACAACAATTTTATAAGTAAAATCAGCCAGTAGCGGTTTTTAGGAAAAATCACTTTTTTAGTTCATAGTAAAGTCATAATTGTCATTACATTCCTATAAACTAAGTATTTTCAATGTTTTACTGGCCTGTATGTACAACAACACATTTTCTTTCTTATGGTAGGATAATAAACAACAATTTCTTACTTTTAGTTTATAAAATAATAGTTTTAATCTCAGCAATCAGTTGTATATCACTTGTTTCTCAATGTGCAGTGGTATAATAATTTACCACTTGTAACAGTTGATTCGATTTGCTGGATGATTTGTACATGTAGTTCAACCAAATTCCAGTAGATAGTGACACAGTACAAGGATTATTGTAATATTCAGCTCACAGCAGTTAAAACTCAAAACCATGGCAGCTAGATTGTTTTTCCTGAGATGGTAAACTATTATACAGATAGTGCCAGGTAGCATGAAGCGTCACTTGAGCATGCGCTGTAACGTTTACCCTCTTCTACTCGACTGTGAGTCTTCAGTAAAGTCATCACCGAAAAGTAGTCAGTTTCTGTCTAGCCACGGTACGGTTGCTGTAGCTGTGAACGCTTTTTAGCCCAGTCAATGCTCTGACTGTACTCCGCCGCAAGAGGGGAAATGTGGTGGGAGCCGGCGTAGGAGACTTGCAACTCCCCTCTTCGCGCTCCATCCTAATTGGCGCTATCTGTACCACTATAACGGGTTAAGGGTGTACCTTATACCACTCAAGTAAATCATACAAATCCAGTGACCGGAGCCTGGTTGGTCAAGCACTCGAGCGCAACTATAATATCGCTTGTACACACTTTCTTATTTACTAATACCAGAGAGGACAGAGTTATATAGAATGGCTTTCCCTATATTGAATGCATGCGGGACAGTGAAGCAGGTAGAGTCCGCCATTAGCGGCCAAAACTCGGTAAGACCGCTACTCTTGACTCACGCCCGTAAGCCATGTTATCCTTACAACAGTCCCAGTGATAATAGCCAACTAAAAAACATCAACTCCCATGCTACGTTCGGTCAGTTGACGCAACCCGCATAACAATAAACGTGATGTTCGCTGTAATGGTAGTAGCATGTCTATTCTCCCGTAAGACCTGTACTGCACGGTGAACGTGGAATCGAGTGTAGCAATCGACACCGCTTAACATATCACGTCATTTATACCACTAAACATATTTCAAAAATTATGAAACTTCACAGTTAGAAGGACGAAACCTTGCTGAAGGCAACAGTGTGCTTTGAATGTACAAAACTTAACACTGTCGAATGAAAAAAAATGTTTTCTGAAACATAAATTTAATTAAAAACAAATGAACAATGAATGTCATAATGAACAAATGACATGCGAGGAAAAATTTTGTTATTTGGTAAGAGTAAATATATCTACTGAGATATGTTGCCAAAGAGTTTATTATTTCATATCTGAAATCTATTTTCACCTACCGTTAGTACTTACTTAGAAATCGTCGACTATTTAAACCTCGCGCTTAAATGTCGCGCTGTACCTGGCTCTCCGCGTACTTTAGCCTACCACAATTACATAGAGGGATTTTGTTAGTTAACTATATATGTTATGTAGAGGTTTTTTATTATTTTTGCAAGTAGTTTTGTTAATTTATAATTTTTGATAACCACGAGTTCACAGCAGTGAGTACTGGCCAAGATCAGCTGAATAGCCGCCATCTTGAGCGGCCAGCCGGCTTCACCGACGAGGTCCCAGAGTCCACTCTAAATAACTCTGCACAGATAGTGCAAAGTAGCGTGAAGCGTCACTTGAGCATGCGCTGTAACGTCTTACCCTCTCCTACGCGACTGTGGGTCTTAAGTACAGTCACCACCAAAAAGTGTTGATATACAATCAATACGACTACATAGCAGACATGAATTAGGTAGGGCAGGCGGCTCTGACTGTACTCCGCCGCGAGAGGGGAAATGTGGTTTGAGCCGGCGTGCACACCCCCTCTTCGCGCTCCATCCTAATTGGCGCTGTCTGTACTCTCTGACAAACACCGGTCTTATCTTTAGTTTCCGCCTTGTGCGTACGACATTTCAATTTGCAGAAAGCTCTATACTTTGTCTGAACAGAAGTGCGCTCTAGGTCATAAAATCGACCCTCGCTCCCACACGCGCAGACACACTCACACGGCCTACCTGCTTAATGGTTCTCCTATTAATCACTAACTAGCTTTTGTGCTACAATATCACATTTTTCTAATCGTTAACTTTACTTAATTTTTACTCTAATTACTGTACTCTAAATACTGTATTATTCCTCGCAAAATGAGTTCAAACATGGTACAATTGTGACAACTCTAAGAGGTTTTACGGTCAGTAGGTTACAAAATCGTAAATTTGACTTCTTAAAAATTGTAATTGACATTTTATTTAAATTAACACGATCACAATAACATATATAATTACCGTAATTCTAGTATTATTTCAAACGTTTGCAAATTTTGTCGTTTTTTGTCATTTTTGTTTACTACTGGTCTTCTTTGGAAATATATTTAGCTTAAATAAACTTCTGTATTTGGCATAGTAAGTTACATTTTTGTAACAATTGTTTTTTGGCTAAACATTAAACACAAGGGCTAGTTGGTGATTCATAGGAGAACCATTAAGCAGGTAGGCCGTGTTAGTGTGTCTGCGCGTGTGGGAGCGAGGGTCGATTTTATGACCTAGAGCGCACTTCTATTGAGACAAAGTATAGTAGGTGACAAAATTCACGATGTTTTACTGCCATCAAGTGACTCGACTGAAAACCATGTCTTTCGTTTTAAGCAAACTAGTAGGCCCCCGTGAAAAATCACAGGCTGATTAATTAGATACACATCAGAAATACATAATTAAAAAAACTATTAAAACCAACATTAAGAAATACTTACCTAGGCCTACATAACTATTCTGACGGAGATTTCTAACGCGGTAAATGTGTACAATCAACTCCTATAAAAGCGAGTGTATAAATTATAGGCTTCTTTAAATTTGTATAAGCAAATATATTGATGATAAAAGGTTGTATTTATATACAGTTTATAACCTCAAAGCAAATATTATAACCTATATTATAGCATACATTAGTTCTATAACTTTTATTTAAAAAAAAATTAACTTCACAAGAAATTATAACGATTGAAGTTGTAAACACAACCCCAAACTATAATCTACACTGGGTTTGTTTAAGTATTACAGATGACGGGTGAAATCAGCTGTTGTATTATATGTTACTGACGTACGGACGTACGCTCGCTTTTATAGGAGTTGATATCTTTTCCTACAGCTGTTTAATAAAGTGCGTTTTCCTACACTCGCAGAATTGCGCAAACTAAACTACATGTGCTCAGCGTCAAGTAGTTACACCTCTTTGTTTTACTTTATCGCACGGCTAAATAGCTGGCGTGCGGTAAAGTAATACTTTTCGCACTCCAGCTGTTTACTTTGCGCACTGTAAGCAAAGTGCACAGCTGATGTAGTCTATATTTTGAAAATTTTTATTTATATGGAACTAGCCTCTTGTAAAACAGATCTTTTTAAACACTAAAACACTAATTTAAAATGTAGCTGTAGGAAAAACCTTGTGTGCATCACGGGTGCAAAGTTTAATTTGTCACACTCGATAAACTTTCCGATTTTGCTCCTTTTTGCTGTACTATTTTTTTGTATATATTAATTATTATACTTTTTGGATTTAGAATTAAATAAGCTTTCAAACGATGTGCCACACAACGATATTTGGTTGAACCACTCGAAATAAATTATGAAAAAATCAAAATGGCTGTAACTCAAAAATTTTAAATACTCCCAAATATCGTTGTGTGGCACATCGTTTGAAAGGTTATTTAATTCTAAATCCAAAAATTATAATAATACGTTTTTTTAATAGTACGGCAGAAAGGAGCAAAATCGGAAAAGACGTTCGTTGTATTTGGCCACCATTTTTAAATTGTTAAAGATATGGATGTGCAAATTTCACCGTTGTTTTTTTCTTGAAATTCTACATCGGAATGACCACCTTCCTATTTAAAAAAACAAAGTTACATTCAAATTTGACGGATCCCAGATTTCGGATACATTTTTTGAAATCTTATCAAAATAGTACTTTTACATAGAGTAGGTACCTCAATCACATCTAAATTCAAATTTTCCTTATATGCGAAATATTAAACTGTTTCAAGACTTAATTTTCACCCTGTATATGTATTTCAAAGTGATTTTGTACGGATAGCGGAGTCCGGCAATCGTGTTTATTTACGTTCGCATGCGCAGTCCGATGTTATTGAAAAGATACGTCTAATATTTAATAAGTTAATTAAATTGTGAATTGAGTTTAAGTGTTTCATTTTCTGTTTATAATTAATTATATGTATCGTGTAAGAAATAAATGTACAAAATTTTAGTTTGTTAGCTTTAAGGAAATTATAACAAACAATACTTATTGTTTTTTGGGTTGCTTTAAACCTTATATTTCAAATGTTATGAAATTCTTTCTTAGAACTCTTCTAGCCCCTATGAGCAATATGCGTACCAAATTTCACGTTCCTAGGAGGTTGGACTTTTGAGATATATAACAAAGAATGTTTATTGTTTTAGGGGTTGTTTTAACCCTTATAGGCCAAATATTTTAAAATCCGTTTTTAGTGTGCCTCTAGTGCTTATGATTAATATGTGTACTAAATTTCACATTCTAGGAGATACGGTTTTTGATATAAATTACAAACAATATTTATTGATTTAGGTGTTGTTTCAACCATTACAGGCCAATAATTTAAAAATTCTTTCTTAGTGCGGCTCTAGCCCCTATGACAAATACTTTTACCAAATTTCACATTCCTAGGAGGTAAGGTTTTTGAGATATATATATTAAACAATATTAATTGTTTTTGGGGTTGTTTCAACCCTTGCACGCCAAATATTTTAAAATCATTTCTCAGTTCGCCTCTTGCCCCTGTGGCAAATACATGTACCAAATTTCACATTCCTAGAAGGTAAAGTTTTTGAGATATATAACAAACAACATTTATTGTTTTAGGGAATGTTTCAACCCTTGCAGGCCAAATATTTTAAAATCATTTCTTAGTTCGCCTTTTGCCCCTGTCGCAAATACGTTTACCAAATTTCACATTCCTAGGAGGAAAGGTTTTTGAGATATATGTCAAACAATATTTATTGTTTTAGGGGTTGTTTCAACCCTTACAGGCCACATATTTTAAAATCCGT